>CM047814.1:17332543-17513876 GCA_026214975.1 Gentiana macrophylla
AAGACAATGCAACATATTTAGCTTTCATTAAAAGGAAAGCAGAGGCGATCAGATAAAGCATATTTCACCAAATTTATTCTTCACGTATGACTTTCAGAAGAAAGACAATATTATTATTCAAGAAACCAGATCTTGTAACAATCCAACAGATTTGTTATAGCACAACGCATACCGCTACAAATTCAAAGATCGAGAGGGGACATTAGTATTGTTTTTATATTTTTTACCAATAAAAATAAATCGTTTTTACGATCTCAGTGAGAGCACTGGCTCCCACCTTTCCTCACATGGGTCCACACCTGGGAGAGAGATCGAAAGCGAATTTCGACCATTACAAAGTCAAAACTTTCTCGAAATATGGTGTCTGGTAGATCGAGCCACGGTGCACATATTATATACTATCCCGTCCCAAAACGTAAGTCCAATTAGTATTTTGTTCTTTCTGATAACGTAAATTAATAATAGTCAATGATCATTTTATATATTTTCATCAAAATTAATAAAACATAATCAATTTAATCAATATTCTTAATATATGTAATCCAAACGAAATTATATTGTGGGGACAGAGGTAGTACATAACACTACCATCGTATAATGGATATTTTGGTAATTTCAAGCATCCATATCTCATTTCTAAGGGTGAACGCTGCTCGAATGCGGCAGTTTTACACGGCCTCTACTATTACGTGGTGCCGCAAATTAATAACCTGTCTGCCTGCCTGCCTGCCTGAACTTCATTCCCGACACATAGGGGGAGAGGCAGGCAACACGTGTCCGTGTTTGCTCTACTTTCTTGCTTTACGCAACACGTGTCATCATCCCTTAGCCTCTGCCGATCTATTTAAGTTTGCTTAAGCAAAATGCTTTTATCTTCATCTTCAAGCTTTGATTAGTATCTGATTTGGTTTTAGTTTTACAGAGAAAACGAAAAAAAAAAAAGAAAACAACATGCAGTCTATCAAAGAGAAAGCATCCACTGTTGCTGCTTCTGCCAAAGCAGGAATGGACAAAACCAAAGCTACCGTCCAAGAAAAGGTTGTAGTAATTTTACTCAAATCTAATTTCCATTTTCTGCTTTGTACGTGATAGCTTTTTAGTTACCATTTTGTTACCAATAGTGATTTTGTTAAATCTTGAAAATGATCGATGTGGAGATATAAATGTAGGTTGAAAGAGTAACAGCACATAATCCAGCAGAAAAAGAGATGGCAACAGAGAAAAAAGAAGAGAGGATAAACCAGGCTGAACAAAACAAGCAGGAGGCTCGTCAACATAATGCTGCTGGATCCAAGGAGGGTGGTGAGGCTCACTCCTACTCAACCACTGGTGCACCCGGTGCTGGTACCGGGTTGCATCAGAAGTCCGCCCTGCCGGGTTACGGCACTGGGGAGCCGACAACAGGGCGGGTGGTTGAAGGAGTGGAACATACACGTCCTGTCGGAGCGGCTACCGGGACAGCAAGGCCTAGTGCAGCACACAATCCACAACAAGAAGGGGTTTTGTAGATTAATTTGGGATTAATTTGTTGCTCAAAAAGTGTTTAGTCTTTGATTCGGATTGTTGTTTTTGGTTGTTATTCGGTTTGTTGTTGTTGGATTCTACGTTGTTATTTGTTATTCATTTCATTATTTTCCAAGACACTTGCTCTCATGTACGTGGCGTTTTTCTTTGATTTCCTCATATGCTAGTGTACACTGTCGGATTCAGACTTGTACACTGTCTTGGACATCTTTGGACATGTCCTTAGATGTTCTTGGACTTGTATTGAGTTATATTTGATCTAATAATCTAATAAGTGTGTTATACAAACCTTTGATCTGCATCTTAACCTCTAGATCGTTATTACAACCTCAATCATTAAAGATCGTGAGCAATTGCATTACTTATTCTTGTGATAAATTTTTAAAGAGGGGATCAGAGCAGTTGCACAGCTTACCCTTGTGATAAATTTTTAAAGAAGATTTGTAAGGAAAGTGTTTAGATCATAACCATTCACCTCCTGATTATTGATGTACCCTAATCAGATCCTACAAATAGGTATAGGTTAAGTTCAGGTAAGAGTTGGTAGAGGTGGAAGTAAGATTGGGTAATAAGATGGGGGAAAACATACGTCACTTCACAAAAACCACTCAGCGTATCGCTCTTTGATCGTATCACGCTTTGATCTAGAGCAGGACCCATTGATAAACACAGGTCCTACCAAGATCAATGGTGAAAAAAGAGAGCGTTCTACATAAAGTATACATTGGGAGTGGATATATCACCACCCATAAGGTGGGTTAAATAGTATTTGTAGTAACATATGTAATTTTGTTCATTTTATTATTACATGCATATCAAACATCGTAACGTAATACTTGTATTTCTTTTCATTTCATTCATTTACATCAATTCAAAAACGGTCCATTAGTAACGCAGGCACCGCCACCAGTACTCCATGTCCACCTAGCAGAGCTGAATGCAGATGACCAAAAATCTTATCTCAATCCATAATATAAGTCGTTTTGGAGCTTTCACGTAAACAGGTTTTAAAAAATAAAAAATAAAAGAGAGAGACTATTATCCAACAGTTTGATGCAATAAACCCTCCTCACATAAGGTGCACAACAGTTCATACGGCCAAGAGGTGATACACTTACTCTCTTAGACAAACACATGAGGGAAATCGACAATACATAAGTCAAATCCAAAACGCTTTCAAAAAAACACAAAAGATAAGGAGTAAATAAAATCTACAAAATTAAAACCAATCTTACTTTATAGCCAAAATAATGCCTCAATGCTTCTTCAACTAAATCCATTACATTTCCTACCATACCTACACTCCGTCACGGAACCAAATAATAGAACGATGCTGCTGGGGACCCATCCTTTCGGACACACCAAAGACACTGGCACGGGTCCACTAATATAGTTGATCCACCAATTTGTATGCAGGCCCACTCTTTCGTGTGTCAGAAATGACATGCCCCCCAGAGCATAGTTGTAAAATGGAAATGTCTCTATACCCCTGATTGGCGCAACTGAGATGCCCGTGTGCAAAGTGACATCGATCCCCAAATGTGCAGGAGCCTTTGGTAAAATTTTCACAAAGTTTAGTCTTATACTTCCTTGCTACCGGAGGCATAGTCATAGGCGTTGTCTCCCGTTTGACCTCGCCGGACCACCACCAACACCAACACCAACACCTGCTGGCGCAAGGCTTTCAATCAACTCTTTACCATAGAACTAGCTTGGTGAATTTGATCAAGTGTGCCCTCCAACTCAATGTTCCTAAGATTCGGATCTGACTCGTGCTCACGGACCCCCAATTTCACACCTGTCTTCTGACATATCATCTTTGAATTCACCCCGCTCTTCCCAATAATGGGTCCAGCCAAAGAAGATGCAACACTAATTTTAGCAGTAGCCGAAGCACCAAAACCAGCAGCAGGACCTGATACACCAGGCATTGATCCATGGCCAAAAAGAGGCTGCACACCCACCGGGGCGCGCATATCATCCTGTGGTTGTGCCGCCATAGGCTTATTAAGTTCCCACTCACCATGAGCAAAATGACATTTGTCACCGAATTTACATCGTTCAGCAGTATTGTACTTGGTGCACAATTTTGACTTTAATACAGTAGAAGTAGAACCGTTGGGAGTGGCGGCGACTGCTGTTGTCACGTTTCTTGAGGCTGGGAGAGGCTCTAGATTCATCATTTCAGCAACTGCTTTGTACCCACCCGGGTAAAAGTGGAGGAAATGGCAACTCTCACCAAAAGGACAGCCAGCCATGCTGAAAACAACAACACATGATCTCAACAGTCAGATTGAAGCCATGGATGCACAAATCAAATATTACACTTTCACTACATAAACAGGACATGAGAATTTTTATTAACCACATCATGAGTAAGCCCGTTTCAGTGTCACAAACCCTATCTCTTGATACTGAAGGCTTAGCTTTAGTATCAAGAAATAAGCCTTGGATCTATTAAGGAAGTGGCAGATGGAGGCTTTGTTAAAATGATTTTACATGGTCAAACAGCCAGACAAAATGGATGCATGATGAACTTCAGGTAAAAGAAGAAAAGGTTGCATATGAAAGTATTTATCATTGTAAGAAATAATCAGAGTCATATGTCTCAAGGAAATTAAGCAAACAGAATGATCATAAACTAATACCATAATGGTTTTTTTTTTTTTTTTTAAATCCTGAAGCCTGAAGGGTAAGGGGTACACGAGATGATTTTCATTTCTGCGGAAGGTTTAGGAGTTGAATTTCCAAATTTTACACAATAGGCAGTTACGACTATGATTCATGGATACTTCTGTCTAGAAGCATGTTCCACATCCGATACATTATCCGATTACAGATACACACTAAAAATTTAGGATACACACTTGAGGGAAAATTTGTAATTTTAAGAAGATGGATATGGGATTCAGATATGCATATCTATAACTCGGAGATATGAAATGAATAATCATGTTGAAAATAGAGTAAAAACCACTAGATGATACATGAAAAGCAATGTTCTAAAACTCGCTAGGCGACCTCGCACGCTACTCTGGGCGCTAGGGCCTAGGCGCCTAGGCGGCGCCTAGGCGATTTTAGGAGGTTTTAAAGGGAGTTTTAAGGGTTTTAAAGGGGATTTAGGGTTTTTCTGTGGTGTTTTAGGGTTTTATGGGGTTTTAGGGTTTTACGGGGTTTTAGGGTTTTACGAGGGGGTTTAGGGGTTTTAAGGAGGTTTTAGGGTTTTATGCCTCTTTCTTGTCTAAACACTTGGGAAACCTTGATGTTTGCCCAGATGGAACCCTAATAGCCTAGAAGGGCCTAAGGCGCCTAGAAGGTCCTAGGAGGCGCCTAGAAGGGCCTGAGGGAGCGCTGAAGGCCTAGGGCGCTAGAAGGGTCCGAGGCGCCTAAAATCGCCCAACACACTTGGGCGCCCCTAAAATCGCCTAGAGCCAAGTCGAGGGCGCCGAGGATCGGAAATCCAGGGGCCTAGCGGCGCTAAGCGATCGCCGAAGCGATTTTAGAACAACGATGAAAAGCGGTCTAAAGTGGTTAAAAAACAACCAAAAATGAAGACAACCACTAAAAATTGTTGTATTTTATGTGTATTGATCTTTATTCTTTGGTAATAATTGTTTTACTATATACAATTGATTCTTATATTTTCAATATTTACACATATGTCCCTCCGTAACCGTATCCTATATTTTTCAAACATCTCGCACCTGTGTATCCTATATCCGCGTATATGTTCGCAATCTCAGGGTGGAATCATTAACAAGAATCAATCTTGTCTAGTACAGTAGTGATGCAATCTTAATTACTTAACCATTACCGGACTCCGACATCTAATGGGCAGCAAGTGTGGTAAGACAATTTTAGGGATGTCAAGGGCCCGCATTAGGGAGCATTAATAAGAATTATCGATATCTAAAGCATGCACTAGGGCAAGGATTGATTTCTGATTCCAATGAACACTTTCATCTTCAAGGTTATAGTAGTGCGAATTGGGCTAGCTCACCATCGGATAGAAGATGGCGACCGGTTATTGCACTTTGCTTGGAGGAAATCAAATTACATGGAAAAACAAAGAGCAAACTGTTGGGGCTTGTTCGGTTGTTCGAATGCTAAAGCGAGAATATAAGGCCATAGCTCACACATGCAGTGAGTTTACATGAATTGGACACTTTATTGAAGAAATAGAGGTCTCTATTAGTACTCTAGTTCCCTGTATTGTGATAATCAAGCTGCCATACATATTAATCTTGTGTTCCACCAACACACTAAGCATGTCGAGGTGGATTGTCACTTTGTGCGGGACTAGATCACAGCCAAATAGATTTATACACCATTTGCTGAAAAAGGCAATTAAATTCTGAGATGTGTTCACAAAGACTTTCGATTGGGAGGCACTTAACATAGATTTGTTCCAAGCACTACGCATGATATTCACATGCCAGCTTGAGGAGTGTTAAAAACTGAAGGTGAAGGCTATATTGCGGCTAGGGTTCCGTGTCTTAGAAACCAAGTTTTGTAATAACTCTCTTTCCATATTAAACATGTAGTAATATTCTTCATATAAATGAATGAAACAAGGGAGAACAGACATCGAGTCATTCATTCCCTCCTTTTTCAATATCAACGTTTTCTAATAATGACCAAAAATAAATAAATGTATAGAAAGATGATTGAAGCTTGATAACAAGTCCAGTGGTTGTTGGTACGGGTGGCATCAAGATACACAATTCATAAAGGAGGCTAAAAGGTATGCAGAAAATGGGATAGTTGATCAGCAGAGGTAAGAGCAATTACAAGAAGGTTGCTTTCAAAATGGAGAGGATTGATAAAGATGGAAGTAGAATTGGACTCCTATCAGACCGACAGATCCTCAACAAGATTTGAGATATATTTAGCGTTATAATGCTATAAGAGATTCTTGGAAGTTTGCAGAGAATGGAAACGGTTGAGTTGGAAATATTTTTCTTTGCCCAAACATTGAAGGAGCATACCTTTTCAAGGAAAAAAAAATCAAGGAGGCAGGAAGACTAGATTTGCATGTCAATTGCTTTTAAATGTAGACTCAATTATACAACATGAACACTGTCATAGACAATGAAAAAATGCAATAAGCTCTCCTTCAGATTGAAATAGAAATTGATCATTAGCAAGTGCAAAACTGTCTAAGAATCACATGAAATAACTTTGTCAAGATAACATGCTTGGTAAGCTGTATGCCCTGTAAGGACTATGAAAAACGTTCTCCGCAGAAAATCTGCGACAGCCTATCG
Source organism: Gentiana macrophylla (assembly GCA_026214975.1). Classification (NCBI taxonomy): domain Eukaryota; kingdom Viridiplantae; phylum Streptophyta; class Magnoliopsida; order Gentianales; family Gentianaceae; genus Gentiana; species Gentiana macrophylla. Next base: position 17,339,335 of record CM047814.1, read on the forward strand.
CTCACAATTTTATTTAAATTATTTCATATTTTCATGAATGATTTCTCATCCAGAATAATGGTATTCATCAAAGGAACAGAGATAGCAAGCAAGAGAGGAAGAGAGTGGATCAATAGAATAGATAAGTTCAATTTTTACAGTTTCATAACTCATAAATTTTAAAAGCTTGCAAGATTAACAGCCATTAAACTTGTAGAGGGTAATAAGTTATAATATTAATATTAAGTTGTAAGTTAGATTTGAACCTGAAATACTTGGTGCAAGGCTTCGTTTTGCTTCCTATACCACTTGATAAGGAGTCCATTTCTGTTACAAACATTAATTACTCTTTCCCCATTAGAATTTGTAGGAGATGACTGAAATTCGTATTATATCTTTGACATAAAATCAGAGTTGGCAACAAAGAAATGGATATAAACGAAGCCAGTGAAGCCAGTGAAGCCAGTAAAGCCAGTAAACGAAACAGTACAGTATCTCAAAGCCTCCATTAACATATTCAAAACAATTAGATGAACATATTTTAACCATTAAACCTTTCATGTCCAGTTGATAGGTATGTCAACAGATCTATAGAAGGCAAGAACCTTGATTGAGTGCTGAAATCAACTATATTCAAGTGCATGAATTTCAGGAATATCCACATCCCACGTAATAAAAGGTAAAATCTTCCAACAGCTTTAGTTTAAATATTATGACAGACATTCAATATAAATAAAACACATGAACTTTTTGGGATACTCCTTTTCGAAAATTGTAACTTTGTTCTCTCAAAGACTTGCTAATTGCTATTACTAATCAAAAAATACAAAAGCTTAAGGAAACCACAAGATTCGTGTAGAAATCATACTGAAACAAATCTATGATTTCAATTAGCAGCACAAAAAAAAAAAAGCAGGTTTAACGGGGAGGAATCATGAGACCACACAGAAATAAAACTGTGCCGCATAACCGCAACAAATTAAGATGAAAGAACCTGGTTTAGATTTCTTGAATCCAGCATTTGCGTTGGCCGCTACTTCGGTTCTGTTTCTCTTACGAGTATCCATAGCTCCAGATGGAAGTGGAGATCGAGATCGATTTCCGCGAAAAGAAATTCAAGAAAAAATCCAAAAATCGTAAGGAAGAGCTCAAGACAGCAACAAATCAGCTATGAATGCAAGATCACGCAAAATACTAAAACTAGAATGTTCTAGGTTTTTTTTTTTTTTTTGGTTTGGAATCTATCGACGCTTATTACAGTGATTCCAGTGAATTTATCTGTATGGTTTTAGTAAATACTTTTTGGATTCCGGGTTGGTCCGGGTAGAGTAAAACAAATCACGGGCAAGAGCCCTCTTGCATCATACCGTTGACAAATTACAAAATATTTAAAATTGGTTTACGGAGAAAATAACTATTTCTAGGCCGAGCCGCCGAGCATCTAGAACACTATCAAACTAATCAGGAGAATCTGATTATTTGTACATTTATTTAATCAATCATGACACATTTAAAAGATCCATAATATTGTTCTTAAAAATATGAGAATAAAAGATAGTAAGAGAGGACAAATTTTATAATATAGTTAGTATAAAAACAAATTTTATAATACAATTTGGTATGTCTGAGACGGCCGCATAAATTAGGACATACGGGTGGGATCTATACCGATATCTAATATTTTAAATATTCAAATAAGATTACGAGTCAAGAAGAAATAATAAAAAAATCAAAGAGTCAATTATATAAATATTTTAGGTAATAAAATATATATGTAGGATATTTTTTTAATATTAGAAGGTCGAGTTACCCAAATCATCAGTAGTGCCGTCAGCGCTGATACGAAGGTTGTATCGACAAGTGAATATATACTTATAATAATTCGTTTTATTATCTCACACACGCGATGTCATTTGATACGACATCGCTACAAGATTCTAATAGTGGGCAAATGTAAAATATGAACCGCAAATCATTCTAACTTGTTATGTTTTCTTATTTTTTATATTATAAAAAAAATTAAAAAAAAAAACTAGCATTTCGATTCTCTTATGATACGTCATGTTGAAAAAGTTAGTTGCCTTTACCTCGACTAAGAATCGGATTTCGCAGACGATACTGTGCGAACTCGGATTAGTGTCGGACCGGTTGCCTGACAGACATGTGAGATCGGGTAAGGAGAGGCTTAGTAAAATTTTGAAAGGCAAAATAAATTTTTTTTTGAGGAAAGGCAAAATAAAAATTTTAAGACGATAAAGCTGTATCATAGTATAAATATTAATGTCTTACCTCACGTCCCAAAATATATCGTTTTGCTTGTTTTTACATAGATTAAGAAAGTGGTTGAATGATATAAATTTCAAGTAGAAATGATTTAAAATGTTCTTTGATTATTATTAATGAAATAGTTATAAAGTATTGAAAAGTAGTTGGATTGTTAATAAATAAGGGATAAGATAGAAAAATAGTAATAAATGTTTAATTGGTAATATAGAATGACTTATAATTTAGAATGACAAAAAAAAATAAAATTGCCTCTAAAAAAACTCTACTGAGCGATCCCCACACGGTCATGGCCCCTCGTGTGTGGAGATGTAAATCGAGATCCTCAAGATATCGCCATTTGTCCAAGGCCAGGTATAAATTCACCGCTTCGGGATTCGAACCAAGTGACCACTCTTGAGTTGCGATTACGCAGTAAAGTTCCTCACTAAGTTGAGTTATGTCAGGGAACAAAATAAAATTGCCTCTTCATTGTAGGTAGGTTCGCACTAATCAGTTGGTTCCGGATATCGGAAAAAAAAAAAAAAAAAAAAAAAAAAAAAAAAGGAAATCCAGCCCCCGCCACCCAGCCTTGGAATAAAAAAAAATTTCTTTCAAATTTTTTTGTTTAGGAAGGGAAAGTTAGCGGGATTGATGCCATATATTCTGCGTATACTACGTTTGCTATAATTAAGTTGCTGTGGGTGATTTTTCTCTATCAAAAGGTGGCTTCACAGGTATAAATCCGTTCGCCCTTCTAATTCTAAGCCTTTTTGTTTTTTTGTTTTTTGTTTTGTGTTTTTTGTTTTTTGTTTTTTGTTTTTTGGATGCTGCTGTCTCTAGTTTGCTCTGTATAGATCTATTTTATCTATGGCCTTCCTTCATTTGCTGACTTTGAATGGATTTTTCTTGGACAGTAGTGTATTTTATTCGGAAGGCTATGTGTTATTTATGGTACTATGTGAAAATGTGTGTAAGACTGTAAGGTGAATCTGTATGAAAATGTGGGTAATTATGTGCCTGCATTTGATGATGAAATCGCGGGTGAAAATGTGTGTTGATGTGTGACTGAGTGTGTGGATCAATTCATTATATGGCGTATGTCAGGATTTAAGCATATTCCACCTACAATAATCTTTTACATCCATTTATTAATCAGCTTTTGACAATGGATGATGTATAAACTTAGGTAACTAAATGTGTATATGATTCCATTATCTCGTTTGCACTTGTAGTTTTCCTCACAGTTTTCTGGTATGCTTTGGTGAACGATTTTGACAGAAAAATTAAAACATCTTTTGATCTTCCAAGTTCCAGCTATGGCCGCTTCACAATAAAGGACAGGGAAAGGGAAGTGGGATAAATTTATCTTCAGTGATGTTCCTATAGTTACATTCCAAGCGAAGCTTTTCGTTTCTATAGGTGGCAGTAAAAGGTATCATTTGGTAAAATAAAGCAGCTTGCATATTGCGTATTGCACTTACATTGGTTGTATTTTCAGTTTGCAGAATTGAATCTTTTAAATAATATGTTTTTTTCTTATATATAGTGATTTAGTTGACATGCAGGTTCTTAACTCACCATTTCCTAGATTCATAGTGCCGAGGCAGTTGAGCGTCAAATGTTCTCTTGGTTGAATTGTCAAAAATGCAGCTAACAATTACACAACCTGATGATTGGCATCTTCATCTTCGTGATGGTGACCTCCTAGAAGCTGTCGCTCCTCACAGGTTTATACAATTAGAATTGCTTTCTTGTTCATCCACTTCCTTAGTTTCGGATGTTTCACTTGCTTTGTCTGTCTTTATTTCTTTCTTTGTGCTTTTGATCATGTATTTACTCTGTGGTAAGTTTAATCTGAAACATATATCAATGGATGCAGCGCAGAACACTTTGGAAGGGCGATAGTCATGCCAAACCTTAGGCCTCCCATAACTACCACAGCTGCTGCCCTAGCATATCGAGAGTCGATTTTGAAAGCATTGCCTGCTAATAGCTGCTTTACTCCACTTATGACACTTTATTTGACTGATACCACGAGGCCTGAAGAGATAGTGCAAGCAAGTAAGTCCCTTTGGTAAATATGTAAGATCACAACACACTTGATTTATTTACTTGATGACTCCATCATGCGTGACTAGGTAGCAGTGCATGAGGCGAGTACCTAATCTTCTTACCTGCTACACCTAGAAACAATGATTGCGAGTTTCAGAGGCAAATTGCCTTTCTTTATTTTACACAGAAGGTGTGGTCCTAGTCTGATGGTCATTCTGAGCGGAGCTTTGGTTTGGGAACATACAGTTTTTAATGTGGGAATCCTCTTTTCATATCTTTTTAGAAAGTGCATGTGTTGAGAGAAAGAGGGAGATTTTAATCTGATAGGTGCTAAAAAAAGGTGGTTTTATGGTTAACCCTTTTACGAGTTTTCCATCTTTTCTACTCAACACAAGGACCTTGTTTTGAGAATTCTTTGTTATGTTAGTAGTTTTACTTCCAGGGTATAGCTAGAGAGTGGAAAACTCAAATTTCATGGTCATTGCAGAACATGAAAGGTATAGGTAGAACATGGAAATAATAGCTCTCAGATATTTTGTTGCTTTTTGGTGAAAATTATGGTAGGCTGTTAATGTAGAATATGGTATATAGAGTTGAAAAGATGCTGAGGAGGAGAGGAAAGATTCAAGTTATATTCAATTGAGGCAAATGAGAGAGGACAGTAGGGGCATAAGGATAAGGAATTAACATTTGTGACTTCGTAATTACTTCATGGGAATAGGAAAAAACTTGACAAATTTGGAAATCGATCTTTCGATGACTCTTCAAATGATCCTGGTTTTCTTGTCATGATATATGTATAGTTGTTTGAATGAAGTTATGATGAGGATAAAATGATTTGTTCTGTGTATGTGTTTTCGTATTCTTCATCATATTAGCATTCATTAATTTCTCATTACTCTTCAATTTGATGCCCATGCCCAGATTTTCTTCTACTCAAACTTACTTGAACCAATTACTTATGTTAGAAAAAGTGGGAAGATATTCGCTGTCAAACTTTATCCTGCTGGCGCTACAGCGAATTCTCAGGATGGCGTCACCGATCTGTTTGGGAAGTGTTTTCCCGTTCTGGAGGAGATGATAAAGCAAAATATGCCTCTTTTGGTAATTCAGCATACATGATTATTTTCAGTAGCCTTAATTTTTAGGACACATGGTCCAACTCATTTGTCCCCTCCCTTTGCCCCCCACATCCTTTTTCCCTTTCTTCCCCCTCAATATTTCGCATCATATCAATGTCATGCTCTTCGATTAAGTGTAATGGCTGGATTATCCATGTAAAAGAGTCCGCTTTGTATGAATATGACACGTGTGCTGTCTTGATCTGTCTCATGTTCTTATTTAAAGTCTCTTGATGTAGAATTTAGTTTCACAACCCTACTGGTTTTTACTGTTCTTAATTTTCATTTCATTTGCTACTCTAACTTTTAGAAGGTCTCATAGGCATTCAAGATATATTTGCAATTTTTTAACATCATCTTCACATTTTACTATTTATATATTTGGGGGAGTGCCTAAATATGTTAAAACTCTGTATGTAGGTTCATGGAGAGGTTACTCATCCCGAAATCGATGTCTTTGATCGAGAAAAGGTGTTCATTGAAACAGTTTTGAAACCCCTTGTTGAGAAGCTTCCACATCTAAAGATTGTAATGGAGCATGTTACCACCATGGATGCTGTGAAGTTTGTGGAGTCTTGTTCGGAAGGTAATTTCCACTCATTTTCACATATAATCTCATAACCTGGGCGTGCCAGAGTGGATAATTTACTAAATGCTACGTGTATTCGTTTCGTTTTTCTAAGGGTCTGTTGCAGCAACTGTCACCCCGCAGCATCTTGTTCTCAACAGGAATAGTCTTTTCCAAGGAGGACTTCAACCCCACAATTATTGTCTTCCTGTGCTGAAGAGAGAAAGCCACAGTACATCTCTGAGTTCTCTTCAGATTCGCGCTTTTGCTTATTTCTTCGTATTCATTGTAGTTTTACTTTCGTTCATTTCAAAATCCAGGACAGGCTATTGTTTCAGCAGTGACAAGTGGAAGTAAGAGATTTTTCCTTGGAACAGACAGTGCTCCTCATGATAGAAAGAATAAAGAGAGCGCGTGTGGATGTGCTGGCATCTATAATGCTCCTGTAGCATTGTCTGTATATGCCAAGGTTTTTGAAGAGGTATTATTCATTCCCAATTGGCATTTTATTTGCTTCTTTCTTACTGGAGAGAAATTTTATGGTACAATCATCGTATTAATGGTTGTATCACGTGGATGGATGGGTGAAGTTGTTACCATGGTGCCTGAAAAGTTTCATTGTTGTAATATTTGTGTGCCGTTTTGATCTAAAAACCATTGCAATGTGTGATTTTTAGGCGGGTGCACTGGACAAGCTAGAGGCGTTCACAAGCTTCAATGGTCCAGATTTCTATGGCCTTCCAAGAAACACGTCAAAAATCAAGTTGAAAAAAGCCGAGTGGAGAGTTCCTGAATCCATTCCTTATGCTTCAGGGCATATAATTCCAATGTTTGCTGGTCAAAGGCTTGATTGGTTACCCTCTTTTGATTGAGATAACAAGATTTTCGCAAAATCATTTTCTTCCATCTCTTGATTCAATTCCAGATTTTTAACGGATCACTGTTGGATTAGTGATGTGTGTAAGAAGACACCATATTTAGTCCTCTCTTTTTTTTCTCATGTACTTTTTTTTTTTTTTTGGGTGTTTCATTTGCTGCATACCACTTGACAAATATAGCCCTTAAAAGAATACTGCCCATTAATAAGTAATTACTTAACCAGACACATAAAGAAGTAGTACACAATAATGACCAGTGTCAATAAACTTTACAAGCTTTTCCAAAAAGCACAACAAAGCTAAGCAAAACTAACATAAAAACATCGGTGCCTGGAGAACTATTGGATATTACCCAAAAAAGCTAACAAGTTGTTGCTTAAATTCCTGACTAGTACCTGCCCCCAACTAGATCCTGCTTAAATTCTACTCTAATATACAAACTCCATTCAGGAGAACACATCTCCCCCCCACCTGTGATGTGAGATTCCGGTGATTCCTCCTTTGACACTCACAGGATACACATCACAAGAGGGGGATCCAAAATCATCCCTTATCCAGCAATTAAATAAGTTTACGTTTTCCCTTCCGGATTGCCGCCCTAGCTGCTGCTGATTCATCACTTTCAGAAGACTCTGCAACAACAGATGGCTCTTGCATAACAAATCCTCTGTTTCTTGAAAATTTCCTAATCGGTGTAGTTTGATGGACTGTTTCTACATCTTCTGTTGCATCTGGTTGAGAAGAACCTGACGAGACAATTACGTTCCTGTGTGGCATTAACTCCTCGCCATTACTAACACACGTCAACATCAACTGCAACAAAGATAAATAGCTTGATGAGCATATATAATTATATACAAAGAATGCCTTCAAATCTACTAAGCTACAAAAATAATAAACTTACCTTCCAATCTTTAAAGTCAAATCTGAAGACAAAATGGCTGTGAGAAACCTCTTTAGACCGGACAGCACTAGAAGCAGGTGCATTCCTTGGTGCTGGAAGGAAAAATATTGTATATAAAGATAAAATAAATGAGGGGGAAAAAGAAGAAAAGAAAAAAAAAACCTAACATATGTAAGTTGACATAGTTAAAAGTCATACCAACTAGATGATGGCCTTGCCCATCTATTGTTATTTCAGCCCTTCCGTCTCTGATCAGAAATGATAGAGCAAATAAGTTCTCAACTGTCTGAGCAAAGGAGATTCTGTTCAGTATCAGATTCTCAAGCCTGACTTTTCTGTTCTTCCTCAGAATATCAAACATGATCGCCATATTTTTATCGGTGTCTGTTTTCTCTTCAGGAGCTTCCTCCAGCTGTAAGGGAAGAAGAGGTCATCATTAAAAATAAAATAAAAAAACAGAATTTCAAAAATCCTTCTTCAATCAGCAAAGAAATGAACTGATCTATACCTCTTCTGGTACAGCTATCTGCGTTAATTTTGTACGCTTTCTAGGAGCAACAACTTTCCGTGGTTTGATTTCAGTATTCATAGGCCCAACCCTGCAAAAACATTACACATAGTCAAACAGGGTAAAATGTGAAAGTCAATATATAAGTGATAAAACAAGGCTGCCAGTAAGTTTTACATGGTGGAGCATCCTGGAGCAACACTGAAAACATGAGAGGCTGCAAGGCCAATATCCTTCCAGCGTATTGAGCTACTACCAGTATCACTACTTGATATACCTTGCTGCCCGAAATCCCTTAACAGACAACTGACAAAATCACTTGGGGTCAATCCCTCATTGCAATGTGATTTGACAGAAGTTACCAAGGTATTTGTGATATCTAAAAGAGCCTCTGCATCTGCTACTTGTTCACGAGGTTTCTGCACTGTACGACCAACAAGAAACCAGTTCAGCAACATTCTTTTTTTTAAAAAGAGTAACAATTTTACTTTAGATATTGGATCCACAGAACTCTACAATACTTCATCACCAATCATTCAGTCCAATAACAGTCATTCCTTCCAAAAAGAATGAAAAATAAAAATCCAGTGAAGTACCTAGCTGATGCAAGCTATCGACTTCCTGGATGATTGTCTTGAACTTATCCGAATCAACCTTTGCCATGTCATCTTTTTCCTCTGTACAGAATAAAAGTGAGATGAACTATACTAGGGAACATCATAAATACAGTAAAGGATATAAGATCACATACATCACAGCATTTTCTTGTATATATAAAACCAAAAAAAGGATATAGAACAAGCAACAACCTTCATAACCACTCAAAAGAATAATTATGCATTCAACCATTGATAACTAAACAAAAAGAAAAACTGCACTGAAGACAAGTGTAATAACGACAAATAAGGCAATAACAAACATACAAATCAAAAACAACAACATAGGCTTACAAGTAAACAACTACTGATTTCAAGGCATGCCTATTCAATTAAATGCTATAGCTACAAATTTTCCCACAAATTAGTGTCTTGTACAGCAATGTCATACTGTAATAGTACATAATCACACCAAAATCAAACATCAATTACGTAATGTGATCATACTACATGTAATTTATGTACACTTCAAGAAGCAAATTATTTTAATACCAAAATTATACTTTTGTTTTACTAAAATGATTTTTAGAATAGTACTCCCTGCTTTTAAGTCTTTGAAAATTGACATGCTGATGACCAGTAGACTATGATACAACCATTATTAATTCAAAAAAAATAAAAATATACTATACTTGTTTACACAATGTCCATGGATAAGTGAAGAGTCTTACCATATCACTTAGTATTACTGCTACCAATCATCAGTTTCTCTGACGTTTGAATACCAATTGAATGTAAAAAAACAAAAAAAAACAAAAAAATCAAACAAGAGGTACCGGAGATTCGATTCTTGACTTGCAGATACCGAGATCGAAGAACACGGCGTTGAAGAACATCACTTTCGCCTTCTTCCGGTGCCTCTCCTTCGCCGTCACTCTGTGCCTCAGCTCTCCGCTTTCTCTTACCATCACCAAAACCGCTTTCGATGTTGCCGTTGCCGTTGCCGGCGCCGCCAGGATGAGGTTCAACGGGTTCACGTTTTGCTACTCGCACCATGACGGTTAAGATTCACCAATTCTAAAGCACAAAAGTAGGGAAAAAAAAAGGAATTTAACCCTAGCAAAATCGTGGAGGGGTATCAATGGTGATAGGCAATTGAAAGCGGGAATTAATGGTGAATTATAGTAGTAATAAAAAAAGAAAGAGGGGGGAGGGGCAAAATAGATAGCAAAATTTTGGGAGGAAAATTGAAAAGTTTTTGGCGAAATTTAAGAAGCGCGCCCACGTTTATACTACTTTGTTGTAGGCCCCACCAGTGGCTTACCCTACACGAGTCTTCCGTAAGAAGGAACACTCTTCTATTTTGATGGAATCTATCTATTGGTACAACAATAATTTACTTTCAGTATTATATTTTTATTTTTATTTTTACTTTTAACGCTTTTATTTTCGATATCACATTATTAATGTCATTGTCACCAATTTTCTTTTATAAAAATAACATTTTTTTTAAGAAAGAATAATATAATGTTAATCACCAGTGATACTTTTATAACAATAACAAACTGTTATTATTTTTTGAAAATAACATTGGGACGTTGATGCTATATTAAAAAAGTAGTCATTAGAAGTGATTTTATTTTCATGAAAAATAATTATGATAATCAAAATAATACTATTTTTTAGTGTCAACTGTCAAGTGACCGTGGTGTCAGAAATAATCGATAGAACCTCCACATGGTGGAAAGTTTTTTTTTTTTTTTTATAAACTCCAGGTGAATAAAAAACCTCAGGATGGAGAGCTGGATGTTGCGCTATGGTTTCAAACTGGATTTTTTCCACAGTAGCTACACATGGAGTGAGTTAATACACATCGAGATTGTACACGCCTTTATCCTATGTGGAGATTTTTGAACATCACATTAGCATCAAGTGCACAGGAGCGGAACCAGTCTCAGGAAAAACCACCCATTGGAGAATCCATTTCGGTACAAATTGTTTTGGATCAAAAAGACTTTGTTTTACATCTCTGTAACAAGGGAAATCCCGAAACATTTTGATCAAAAGCTGCAAAGGCCTGTGAGTGCTCCAAAAGTGTAGACCATCCGAGAATTCTCAAACCACAATTTTACGTCTATGATGAAAACGTCGAAAGCCACATCGTTTGTTTTGAACCCTTCGATGACATTTTGCCCGACACTGACACGGAATTTTTGGAGAGTCTAAGGAGGCCAACCTCTTCACCTAACATATGGGACTGTCCAGGAGGAAATTAGATCGCCGATGCTCTCAAACAAATGCATTTGGCTAATGTGTCTAACTCAATGAAAGTGATGATGGCCTTACAAGGCGAAGGTCTCCAATCATTGAAAGCAGTTCCTTATTGGTAACAGTTTTGTATGCCAATCATTTGCACAGGCAAGAATGTTGTATGCTTTCAAATACACCGGCAACAATGTTGTATGTCAATCATTTGCTATGAAGACTAGGTTTCCAATCATTGATAGCAGTTCCTTCCTGAAACACCACGATAAAAATTATGGGAAATTAGGGATAAGGACAAAATCTGGAATATTTTTAAAATGACGGAGACATTACATATTTTTATAGGGAGAAGATAATTGCATAATTTTATAGCGAGAAGACAACAGTGAATCCGAAAATCGGTGAATCTCCTCCGGTGAATCCCGAAATCGGTGAATTTTGATAGTGAATTTTGATGATGAATCCCGATAATCAGTGAATTTCGACAATGAATTTTGAAAATTAGTGAATTTTCGATAAGTGAATTTCGGCGATGAATTTAAATGATGAATTTCGAACATAAGTGAATTTCGACGATGAATAAATAGTTTTGTCCTTTATGCAAAAGTTTCAAAAATTGTCGCCCTACTCAATTGATGAAATATTTTTGTCCTTCTCCCTCATTCCTCCTAAAAATTATAACCTAAATTTGATATTTTGAAGGAAATGAAACAAAATTAAAAAAAGTGGACTTACTCATCAACTTTGACCGAGAAGCAATTCATGAAGGACCTTTTCGCTTCCCAACGCCTACCGCCCGAGTTTCAAATTGCTGATGTGATGCAATTTCATCATGTCCCGCTCATAATCGGTCAAACGCCCCTTACAATGATCAGCCATCACCTTCAATTTTTTGTTACACCACACATATCCACCTTCTGATTGCCAATATTGAGTTACACACATCCGCCAAATGCATTTGTTTAAGAGCATCGGCGAGCTCTCTAATTTCATCCTGGACAGTCCCATTAGGATTTCCAGGCACGTTAGGTGAAGAGGTTGGCCTCCTTAGACTCTCCAAAAATTCCATATCAGCATCGGGCAAAAAGCCATTGAAAGGTTCAAAACAAACGAGGTGTTTTTCGACGTTTTCATCATAGACGTAAAATAGTTGATTGAAAATTCTCGGATGGTGTACACTTTTGGAGCACTCACAGACCTTCCCCCAACGCTGCTAACTAGGGAAATCCCCGTAAGAATGTCGGTTCAATGATGCCTACTACTACTGCGTTCCTTTTCTCGCGATGATGAATACGAAGAACTGTGGTAGCCACGGTCTCGTGATGAGTGATGTTTTGCTTTCTCCCCATACCCTGAATCCTTTCGTTTGTCCCTTGAACGATGACCCTGCTGGTCCTTGAGTCTCTGTCTTTCGGTTTCAGTGTCTTCCCGGTCCCTTTCACGGTCAAATTTGCTTCCACAGTCATGGCCCCTACTAGTCTTCCCACCTCTATCCTTCTCCCTTTCCCTATTCCGATCACGATCTATTTCCTTCCCCTCTCTATGTTCTATTCCCCACCTGCCTCTGTTCTGTTTTCGCCTTGTAGCTGTGGAGCAGACTCGGCTCTACCTTCTTCCTCAACAGGAACGCCTCTAGATTCAGGGTCAGACTTTTTCAAGTCCTTGGATTTATCCAGAGCAACTCTAAGCGGCACGTCTTTACCTAATTCCTTATTTGCTGCAGTGGTAGTAGTATCCACATTCATCGTTGAGCCATTTGAAGGGCCTTCCTTACCAACTGGCTGGGCTGAGCTGAGTCCCAGGACTTGTTGTTAGATGATTTTGTGAAAGATCCTCCTTCCTTACAAACCGAAACATATTGTGCCTTGGGAAGCGAGTACAAGTAGGCAAGTACTCGGCATACTTCTTCAATCCCTGATTTATCAGCATCAAAAGCTAACCACCAAGGAGGATCCTCAGGAAGGGGTACTTGAAATCTACGTGTAGCTGCATAAATGACTCCGCAAGCAACAACTTCACTCTTGAATCTTACGCATAATGTTGTCCGTAAGCTGTCATTTGCAAGATTCCAGGCTTCTTGCCTCACCTCAGCACGTGTCTCTAAGGTTGCAAGATAATTTGAAATGAATTTATGAGGATGCTCCACATGACAAATGAAACCCATTTCTTTCAAGAGATGTCGTTCGATTCGAATGAGGTCGGCCTTCAAATCAGCGTATTTCTTAGATGCTATATCCAAATGCTCCAAGGGCAGATTCTCCCTCCTACATTCCATCCGATGCAACACAATCAGCACTTGCCTTGCCTTTCTTGGGCTTTCTTCAAGCTTGGAAGCGAGCCATGTGCAACTTGCAGCTACCCTCTTGACATTAAAACGTGCAAACGACTTCTTGCAATAGAACCAGTGAAACAGAACTTGCCCAATAGCCATAACAGCTTGTGGCAATTTGAGCAGAATGCCGCTTTCTTGAATAAGATCACACCCATATATGCGAAGAGTAGTTCCTGTAGCTTTGTCAATTCCATCTTTCCTCGAAGGCGAATCCTCAAGCTGCTCGTCAGTCAAGTAAAACGTGTCGATCGCCGTATAAATCATAGCTCTAAATTTAAGAATCCTTTGAAGAATCTGCGCACAGTAAAAAAAGCCAAACCATATTGTTTAACACTTATTATTCAGCCAGAATAGTAACAAACAAAAGAATGAAGTCAACCATATGCATTGCTCTATGAAGAAAAAAATTGATCGTATCTTCTGAAGTAAACAAAGAAAATAGCTCAAATAAACATCAGTACCAGCCAGGTGAAAACCAGTGCTTGCCCAACACAAAGGCGGCTGACTATAACCAAACTCACCAAGAAGCACGACAGAGACATGATTTTCATCCAGGGGGCAAAATTCTCACTCAAACACATAACAAATTAAGCTAAGAAATCTAAAGACATAAACATAAGAGAAAATATAATTTAGGGTACCAAAAACTCACGTGTTGCTTGTGATATTCAGACGAAGCCTTCCTAATTACAATTACAAAGAGACTTTAGATGCAAAAAAACAAAAGGGGAGACTGCTTTTAAAGAAAACACAAAACATGTTGACTGCTCTATTGATAATTACTTCATATGAGAATATAAGCAACAATGCCTACAAGTAGAAGATCCATGTGTCTTGGCAAAATGCAAAACTGCATGCAAAAGACTATTGAGAATTAATATGTGAGGGATGTAAGGGGGGGAATAAACTCATTGCAACGACTATCCCGTCAGTTTGGTAAAAACAAACTTATTTCTAACTCAATACAGAAGCCATAGCTAAACAAAAACTCAAGGCCATCAATAACCTTGCAGAAGATTACGACAAACCATTGACACTTAATTTTCTTAATGTTATCACCATGCCACAACCAAAAACAATCAAGGAGTCATACATAATGTTATCACCATGACACAACCAAAAACAATCAAGGGGTCAGAAATAATGTATGTATTCGAAGAGGAGTTAAGTAAACCAAGCAGAAAGCAAGAAGTTGCAAGTTATATAAAATATTGTTCAAACCTGCCTTTAAATCCAATAAAATAAGAAATTTTCAAAAGGGGAGATGCAAATAGATTTCAGAAGACTCTTTACAAATTACAATTGCATCGGCCCTATAAAAGAACATTCTGAGACCGAAACTAGATTTGTTTGAACTATCATGTACAACTCGTGCTCTTTAATTCTATCAAATTTAGCTCACGATATTAAATTCTAACAATTTAGCAGTCAATTTGCACCCATGCGCAGGAATTTCTCAAATTGAAGAAACAAACAACTACCAATTTACCTGAAGAATCAGATGAGGCTTAAAGATATGACTTCGTCTTCAACCGTGGGCTGTGGGCTGTGGGCTGTGGACTGTGTGGTGCAGCAGTGCGGCGGCGCCGACAGGCAGGCGGCGGCAGCGTTGCTGGAGAACAGACGGAGGAGACTTTTAATTTTAATGGCCGACGAGAAAGTGTGTAAGGGGCTGAAAAGGTTTTGATTTAGGGATTGGGAGAGTGCAACAAGAAGAATTTTTTTTTTTAGAATTATAAAATAAAAAATATAAAAAAATACACACATTTTAAATGCGGTCTTCACGTTTAAAAGACAGTCAACCTCTCTTCATTTAAAAAAGTCTCTTCATCTAAAAAGCCCATTTTACACACAAAATCAAACCCTTTTAGCAGAATCACTCAGTAAAGTTTCTTTAAGCGAGAATCATCACTCTGCCTTGTGCTTTTAAATAAATTTCCCTTTAAATAAATGCACCACGGTTTTTTTCCCTTTCTATTTTTTTTTGGAGGGTTTCCTTTCCATTTTGACACCTTATCCGTATAAAAAATATTGGTGGTTTTCGGAGGGGTGTTTATTTGCATAACTACTATCGGTGTATTATATTATTTGTATATCGATTTTATGAAAATCGATTCTATAGTCAATAATCGATTTTCCGTATAGTCGATGCTAAATCGACCTTAGAAAAGTCACAAGGTTGGTTTTGTGCTAATGGTGTGGGGACAGGTAGGAATAGTGTAAGGGTAGAACGAATTTGATGTAAATAATAGCCCCTACTCAAAACATCATAAGTTTTTAAACGATGGATCTACTAGTGACATTCCACTTGAAATTAACATTTAATTTTATAAAATAAAGTCTCATTCAACACTGAGAATTGTTAGACTTTGTAGCAGTTTAATGTACTTATTCAAATAAAAAAATGTTCATATTCGATAGGGCGGTAATCGAAGGACCGTAATATAGTAATTTTGTTAGGTATTGGTTTTATTGACATATATGGTTTTTCATTGTTAACCTTTCGGATTGAAGAGCAGGTATCATATATCGATATCTTGCTAGAAGCAAATTTTAGGAAGGTAGAAATGACAATTTATTAATTACACTACGATGTAGTGGATATATGCAAATATCAATGTGTTTTTTTAGGTCAAACAAAAAATAGAAATGTGGTGCCACTTAATTTAGGTACTCAAATTTTTTTTTTTTTTTTTGGCATCCTTAAAGGTCCTCTTACAAAAATTATATTAATAATTACAGGAGTCAGGGGCAGACCCAAGTTATGTGGGATGGGGCACTGAGATCAAAAAATATTTAAAAATTATTAATGTCTCACTCGATCTTCGTATTTGTTTTGGTGTCCTCACTGAAAACGTTTTCTGGCTCCGCCACCGACATTAGCTATGTTAAGATCAAGCGCTTACCGTTCTACTAAAACCAATTGAATCTTCAAGAAAACTTAATAGATCCTTCAAGTAGTAGTCTTAAGTGATATCTCAAGTACAAGTTATTTGACATTATCAACAAAATGACGTAGTTTTGAAAGAAAAAAAAAAAGTTACGGCTAAATCATTTTCACATTTTAAGTATCTGGTTATATCACTTGTCTTTGAGATGTCAATTAAGCCTAATACTTGACGGGAGGCTCAGTCTAATGGCACCTTCTTTTATTTTTTACTTTGGGCACCCATGTATGTTTCGTGTATTTACTTTTATCATAACATTGTAAAATTACTTTGACACTATATATAGGAACATCACTTTCATTTATTGTAATATTCCGAATTTCGAGAAAGGGCAAACGTGTCACTTTGCGAAAACGAAATATTAGATTCATTTTATTTTATGGAATAAAGAAATATAATTATATATATGTATATATTTCGAAATGTAAGTATGTATATAGTTGGGGCTGTTTTGTAATTAAAAGATAATTAAAGGGGTTAGTGGAGCAAATAGTGGGGAGAGGTTTTATTTGGAAAATAAACCTCCCACTATTTGAGGTAAGTTATCAGGATTTTGAATGCAAATTGCCTGCAAGTTTGAGAGAAAAGTTACTCCTTCAGAATTCTAAGTAAATTCTTGGTGGTTTTCAGATCAAAGTAGATCATCGGATTTGTGAGAAGACAAGGGTCGTGTTGATACTAAGTTCATCAAGTTTCATCAAGGTATGAAATTCGGCCTAAGGGCAGTTTTGATCAAGTTTGGTGTTTTTCTGGGTTCGATTCGTAGATATAGTTGTTTAGAAACCTTGATCCTAACTAGTTCTTGAATTGGTTGTGGATCAAATAGGTTTTTGTGGAGTTGGAAGGTGTTGCTACAGCCATTTGCTGTGTTTTGGTGCTTGAAACAAGTAAGAGATCTTCATATTGTGTTAATTCAAGTATCTTAAGGTTTAGACCTGAGTTGAAGTTGTTTTGGTGTAAGATTTGTGTGTTTTGATGCTTGGTCAATGTACTATGTTATGGTATGTTAAAGTGCCTTGTTTTGCTGCTGTTTTGATGTTAAAA
This sequence comes from Gentiana macrophylla, assembly GCA_026214975.1. Lineage (NCBI taxonomy): Eukaryota > Viridiplantae > Streptophyta > Magnoliopsida > Gentianales > Gentianaceae > Gentiana > Gentiana macrophylla. The sequence goes on from CM047814.1 coordinate 17,356,795, forward strand.
CTGATGAAGAACATGTTGGTTGAGTTGTAGAATCGAGAGAAGTGTTGAAAAACATGTTTAGGGCTTACACAGGTGGAATGCATACGCATTGTGTAGCAATGCGCACGCATTGTTGGTTCAGAGTTGAGCAGGATGGTCACAGCAGGTAGAATGCGCACGCATTCCTGCTTCAGGATGTTCTCAACACAGGCAATGCGCACGCATTGTTTGAACAGCAACTTTCAGCATGTCTCTGAACCATTGAATGCGCACGCATTGACCCTGTTTTGGGAAAATATGATGTTTTGAGCTATGTGTTGAGTTTTAAGCATTGTTTCTTGATCTAATAACACTAAACAAAGATGAACAAGCCTTGAATGAGTTTATGATACGTTTAGTTCCGGCACCGAATGTACTCTTAAAGGGAGTTGAAGTTCGGGACCGTTGGAAGGGCATGATAGGCTTGTGCTTTGGTGGATTAGTATTCTCCAATGTCTGTGTATGTGATAGGATGTTGTGTCTAGACGACTAGATGAGGAAGTAGAATTGGTTAAGGTGAGTTTCCTTGAAAACACCTAGGTGGTTAGTTAATAACTAATAAAATACATAATTGTGTAGTAAAAGAATAAATACCATGTCATTCTTGGTTAGGCACAAGGCTATATCGTGACGTGTTGGGGGGTCAGTAAAAGTGAATATCTCTACTAGCCTATAAACGGCTGAATGGTCGAGGGACTTCGCCGAACGCGTGAAATATCGGGTTAAACCCGTAGCTATCAGTGTGATCCATTGTTAGGTTGCAAACGATATCTCGTGGTGGATATACACCATGCGTAGTGCTCTTGGATGCGAGTATAACAAAGACAAGTTAAGTTAGAAACGTTTAGTCAAGACATGTTGATGAGCATGAAATGAATCCTAGATTGAGTCGGTTTCATAAAGATAATCTCATAAATATAATTGATACTTTAAAATACTTGTTTATACAATAGCTTCTATCTTTTACAAAGTACTTTTGTACTTACCTCGAATGCATATTGTTTGTGTGTTTGGGGTTGAGAAGATGAACAGGTGGGACAAGATTTCGACGAGGACTTCGAGGATGATATATGAAGCTGTTTTCTATGCTATGCTATACTTTTTCATTTATGATAAACTATGACTTGTATTTATTTTGTTTTAAGACATGTTGTACTTTCATTTGGTTTTCTTGTAAGATATCTATGTTGCTCGTAAACATCGTACTGTTGTAAGCTTTACATATCGTTGGCTTTTGTAATCTTTCTATCTTTAGAACGTTGCATTTCTATTCTTGTTATAAAAATAAAAATAAATACCCGAGTCCTTTAGCTTCCGCTAATGCTAAACTCAATACGACGTAGTAGAGGCTTACATATAATATTGATTTATTTAATATTATATGTGCCGAACGTTTCTTTTCTGGATATGGACTCGGTGTCCGGGACTGGGGTGTTACATTTGCGTTTCTCTATCATTGATGTTTTGTAGAAGAAGTAACGTCGCAATAGTGATGTTTTTTTATCCGTGAAAAATAATCATGGTTTTCGAAATAATCTTTTGAATGTGCAAGCTAAGCACTCGTGATGCCGAAACTAATTACGAAATGTCGGTAGAAACCTCATTTAATTAGAAACATCGATGTAAATGCTTATAATGCAGTTTTTACGTTCTTAAACTAAATCACCATCACTTTGAACCAAGCTTGGTCATGTGCCTAGGCATAGAGCCCCACGCAAACCGAATTTTTTGGATTGGTTTTACAATTTAGGATCAAACGCTTACCGTTTTACTAAAACCAATTAAATCTTCAAGAAAACATAATAGAGATGAGGGTGCGAAACAATTCTCTTTCTTTCTAATTGATTCAATTAAGAGTGAATCGAAAGAGACAAAGAACTAGGGTTTTCACCCATTGCACGAAATAAAAGAGGTTTTTCGTTATTGTACATGAAAGTTGGAAAGGGAATATTACCTTAATCGATTGAGAACTCATTGTAAGAGGCGAAGCTGCGATTCTTGGAATTCAATCTTTAAGATGGTGAGAAAGAATCTCAATTGATGAAAACCACCACCTTTGCATGAAATAGAAAAAAGTTTTTTTTTATCGTATATATGTAAAATACTAAATCTGTTGTCGGTTTACATAGAAGAAAGTCTAATGTATATATACCACCTTCTATGTACAACGACAACAGTTTTAGCATTTTACATATATACGATAAAAAAAACCCTTTTTCTATTTCGTGCAAAGGGTGGTTTTTCGTCAATTGAGATTCTTTTTCAGACCATCTTAAAGATTGAATTCCAAGAATTGCAGTCTCGTCTCTTACAGTTGTTCTCAATCAGACAAAGGTAATATTCCCTTTCCAACTTTAATATACAATAACAAAAAACCTTTTTTTTATTTCGTGCAATGGGTGAAAACCCTAGTTCTTTGTCTCTTTCGATTCAGTCTTAATTGATTCAATTAGAAAGCAAGAGAATTGTTTCACACCCTCATCTCTATTATGTTTTTTTGAAGATTCAATCAGTTTTAGTAGTACGGTAAACGCTTGATCCTAAATTGTAAAACCAATCCAAAAAATTCGGTTTGCATGGGGCCTCTAGGTCCAGGCCACAGGACCAAGCTTGGCTCAAAGTGATAGTGATTTAGTTTAAGAACGTAAAAATTGCATTATAAGAGTATTTACATCAATGTTTATAAATGAGGTTTTTACTGGCATTTCGTAATTAGTTTCGGCATCACGAATGCATAGCTAGCACATTCAAAATATTATTTCGAAATCCATGATTATTTTTCACGAAAAATAAAATATCACTGTTACGACGCTACTTCTTCTACAAAACCTCGATGATAGAGTAACGTAAATGAAAGTGATGTTCCTATATGAAGTGTCAAAGTAATTTTACAATGTTATGATAAAAGTAAATACACGAAACCCAACCCAAAGTGAAAAAAAAAAAAAAAAAAAAAAAAAAAAAAAAAGAAAAGAAAAAAAAGAGGTGCCATTAGACTGAGCCTCCCTAAATCTAAATTTAAGTGATATCTCAAAATCTGAGTGATATAACCACGCATTTAAAATATGAAAATGATACATGTGTAATTTTTTTCTTCAAAGCTACATCATTTTTGTGATAATATCAAATAACTTATGTTTGAGAGATCACTTAACGCTACCGCTCGAAGGATCCTTCCACTTGCCAATATACCCTTTTTAAAAAAAAAAATTATAGAGAAAAAAAAGGTAATCCACAAAATAAACATCTTACATCCACCGAAGATCATTTGTAGAGAAGAAAACTTTATTCAAGTCCCTAAACTACAAGTCTCTGCTTAGATACACAATAGAAATCTTGATGCATTTCATCCTAAATATAAATAAATCTACATAATAGAGAAAAATGTATTAGGCCTGTAACATAAGTAATCTTTTAAGAGATATACTAATGTGACACGGGTACATACCGGAGAACTCTGAGGTTGTGATCACTACGTGGCAGCTCATTGATTAATACAGCAGAAGATCACAGCAGCATTAAGTTACGGCAGAAGCTTGTGTGTTCAAATAACAATTAAGTGTTTGAGTTTGATTCTTTTAGCGAAAGAAACAAATAAACACAATAAGCTTAAACAAGCCAAAACTGAATCTGTTCACAAACAGTTATGTTCCTTAACAACTCTAATGAAAATGGTTGATGGGTACTAGTAAAAGACAGAAAAAAAAACGTTCAGACAACGATGATTCCCCCAACGCTGCTAACTAGGGAAATCCCTGTAAGATTGTCAGTTCAGTGATGCCTACTACTACTACTGCGTTCCTTTTCTCGCGATGATGAATAAGAAGAACTGTGGTAGCCACGGTCTCGTGATGAGTGATGTTTTGCTTTCTCCCCATGCCCTGAATCCTTTCCTTTGTCCCTTGAACGATGACCCTGGTTGTCCTTGACTCTCTGCCTTTCGGTTTCAGTGTCTTCCCGGTCCCTTTCACGGTCAGATTTGCTTCCACGGTCATGACCCCTACTACTAGTCTTCCCACCTCTATCCTTCTCCCTTTCCCTATTCCGATCCCGATCACGATCTCTTTCCCTTCCCCTCTCTATGTTCCTTTCCCCGCCTGCCTCTGTTCTGTTTTCGCCTTGCAGCTGTGGAGCAGACTCGGCTCTACCTTCTTCCTCAACAGGAACGCCTCTAGATTCAGGGTCAGACTTTTTCGAGTCCTTGGATTTATCCAGAGCAACTCTAAGCGGCACGTCTTTACCTAATTCCTTATTTGCTGCAGTGTTAGGAGTATCAGCATTCATCGTTGAGCCATTTGAAGGGCCTTCCTTACCAACTGGCTGAGCTGAGTCCCAGGACTTGTTGTTGTTAGATGATTTTGTGAAAGATCCTCCTTCCTTACAAACCGATATATATTGTGCCTTGGGAAGCGAGTACAAGTGGGCAAGTACTCTGCATACTTCTTCAATCCCTGATTTATCAGCATCGAAAGCTAACCACCAAGGAGGATCCTCAGGAAGGGGTATTTGAAATCTACGTGTAGCTGCATAAATGACTCCACAAGCAACAACTTCACTCTTGAATCTCACGCATAATGTTGTCCGTAAGCTGTCATTTGCAAGATTCCATGCTTCTTGCCTCACCTCAGCACGTGTCTCTAAGGTTGCAAGATAATTTGAAATGAATTTATGAGGATGCTCCACATGACAAATGAAACCCATTTCTTTCAAGAGATGTCGTTCGGTTCGAATGAGGTCGGCCTTCAAATCAGCGTATTTCTTAGATGCTATATCCAAATGCTCCAAGGGCAGATTCTCCCTCCTACATTCCATCCGATGCAACACAATCAGCACTTGCCTTGCCTTTCTTGGGCTTTCTTCAAGCTTGGAAGCGAGCCACGTGCAACTTGCAGCTACCCTCTTGACATTAAAACGTGCAAACGACTTCTTGCAATAGAACCGGTGAAACAGAACTTGCCCGGTAGCCATAACAGCTTGTGGCAATTTGAGCAGAATGCCGCTTTCTTGAATAAGATCACACCCGATATGTCGAAGAGTAGTTTCTGTAGCTTTGTCAATTCCATCTTTCCTCGAAAGGCGAATCCTCAAGCTGCTCGTCAGTCAAGTAAAAGCGTGTCGATCGCCGTATAAATCATAGCTCTAAACTTAAGAATCCTTTGAAGAATCTGCGCCACAGTAAAAAGCCAAACCATATTGTTTAACACTTATTATTCAGCCAGAATAGTAACAAACAAAAGAATAAAGTCAACCATATGCATTGCTCAAAAATTGATCGTATCTACTGAAGTAAACAAAGAAAATAGCTCAAATAAACATCAGTACCAGCCAGGTGAAAACCAGTGCTTGCCCAACACAAAGGCGGCGTGGATTTTCAAGAACGAGAATCTTTTGATATGCTGGGAATCTTTTATGATACTCATCCACGCTTGAAACGTATCTTAATGCCGGAAAGTTGGATAGGAATCCAAGATGCTCATTGAAGGATTATATTTCCCCCCATTTTATGAAATCCAAGATGCTCATTGAATACTAAGAAAAAATTTCCGCTTATTCTAAAATTTCAAATATTCAAAGATTGTACGGTCTGTTCTAAATTAACTAGAATAATGGAAGTCTCATTTCTATTTTGGAATTCTTTTGGGAATTCTCGATAGACTATAACCAAACTCACCAGTCACCAAGAAGCACGACAGAGACATGATTCCAGGGGGGAAAATTCTCACTCATACACATAACAAATTAAGCTAAGAAATCTAAAGACATAAACATAAGAGAAAATATAATTTAGGGTACCAAAAACTCACGTGTTGCTTGTGATATTTAGACGAAGCCTTCCTAATTACAATTACAAAGAGACTTTAAAAAAAAAAAAAAAAAAGGGGAGACTGCTTTTAAAGAAAACACAAAACATGTTGACTGCTCTATTGATAATTACTTCATATGAGAATATAAGCAACAATGCCTACAAGTAGAAGATCCATGTGTCTTGGCAAAATGCAAAACTGCATGCAAAAGACTATTGAGAAATAATATGTGAGGGATGTAAGAGGGGGAATAAACTCATTGCAACGACTATCCCGTCAGTTGACTCAGTTTGGTAAAAACAATCTTATTTCTAACTCAATACAGAAGCCATAGCTAAACAAAAACTCAAGGCCATCGACAAACCATTGACACTTAATTTTCTTAATGTTATCACCATGCCACAACCAAAAACAATCAAGGAGTCATACATAATGTTATCACCATGCCACAACCAAAAACAATCAAGGGGTCATAAATAATGTATGTATTCGAAGAGGAGTTAAGTAAACCAAGCAGAAAGCAAGAAGTTGCAAGTTATATAAAATATTGTTCAAACCTGCCTATAAAATAAGAAATTTTCAAAAGGGGAGATGCAAATAGATTTCAGAAGACTCCTTACAAATTACAATTGCATCGGCCCTATAAAAGAACATTCTGAGACCGAAACTAGATTTGTTTGAACTATCATGTACAACTCGTGCTCTTCAATTCTATCAAATTTAGCTCATGATATTAAATTCTAACAAATTTAACCCAGTCAATTTGCACCCATGTGCAGGAATTTCTCAAATTGAAGAAACAAACAACTACCAATTTACCTGAAGAATCAGATGAGGCTTAAAGATATGACTTCGTCTTCAACCGTGGGCTGTGGACTGTGGACTGTGTGGTGCAGCAGTGCGGCGGCGCCGACAGGCAGGCGGCGGCAGCGTTGCTGGAGAACAGACGGAGGAGACTTTTAATTTTAATGGCCGAGGAGAAAGTGTGAAGGGGGTGAACGAAGATTTTGATTTAGGGATTGGGAGAGTGCAACCAGAAGAATTTTTTTCTTTTTAGAATTTATACTTATTTTTTTTCCTTTCTATTTTTTGAGGGGTTCCTTTCCATTTTGACACCTTATCCGTATAAAAAATGTTAGTGATTATCGGAGGATAGTTTGTTAAAAGCAAGATAAATCAAGTCTGAAATCTGAAATCTTAATTCTGAATAAATTAAGAATCGAATATTTTAAGTCTTTGAAATTGATTAGATTGTTTAGTATAACTTATTATATTTGAAATTAGAATTTGTTTCGTGAGTGTGTATGTGGGTGTGGGTGTGTGGAGGTTGTAGGGTGGGTGGGGGTGTTGGTGTGGGGTAATGGGGGTGTAGGTGGGTGTACGGTGGGGTGTGGGTGTGGGTGTGGGTGAGGGTGTGGGTGTGGGTGTGGGTGTGGGTGGGTGACGGGTGGGTGTCGGGTGGGCGTGGGTGTGTGTGTAGGGTGTGGGGGGTTTGTGGGGGTGTAGGGTTGGCTATGGGTGTGTGGGGTGGTGGGTGGTGGGTGGTGGGTGTGTGTGTAGGGAGGGTGGGAGTGGGGGTGTTGGAGTGGGGGTGTGAGGGTGTAGGTGAGTATGAGGGTGTGGGGTGTGTGGGGGGTGGGTATGGGTGGGTGAGGGTGTGGGCGGGTGTGTGGTGTGTGGTGTGTGTGGGGGTATGGTTTGTGTGGGGTGGGTGGGGGTATGGGTGGGGTGGATGGTGGTGGGGTTGTGGGTAGGGGTGAGGGTGGGGTGTAGGTGTGAGGTAGGTATGGGTGTGGGGTGTACCCCTACCTAACGTAGATTTATTGAAAAAATTCAGCATTAAGTAGTTCATCAACCACTTAAAATTTTCCATGATTTTTCACGGGAAATTGAAAGATTAATTAATTAAGAGTGTTAAAAGTATTATCAAACAACACTTTTTTTTAATAAACAACATTCTTTTAAGAATAAGTGTTAAGTGCAGTAATTAATACAAAATGCTTACTTACATAACAATTCTATCAGAGTATCATATTATTTATGTATTGATTTTGTGAAAATTGATTCTATAGTCAAGAACTGATTTTCTGTATAGTCGATGCATTAAGTAGTTGGACTATTTAATTGATGTGTGAAATAATTATTTAGTGGGCTAAATAATTAAATACATGGAAAAGATATTTTTTTTATTTCGACCTTTTTGTGTATCATACGTGTGCTAACCTAATTGAATTAGGGGAAGAAATTTAGAAGAATGAAAAAAATGATAAATGGGTCAGGAATGACAAATTTCAAAATCGAGATATTAGTAAGAGACAATTGCTAATATAGTGACAAAAAATGCCCTTAATAATTTTAATAGTAACAATAGAGAACAAGTAAGAATAATCATAAAATGTAAGTAAACTAAATGAAAAAAATAATAATATTTTAAAAAAAGTAAGTAATGTATTTTTATAAAATGTCAGTAATATTGATGTATTATTTTTATATGATTAAAAATACGTTATATTATTATGTTTTATCAACGAATTCTATATAAAATATATGAAATTATGGTATAAAGTGTTAGTCTTTATAATTTAGAGTATTTAGTAATAATAATAATAAAAGTTGTAATTTTTGTACCGATTTTAGTAAATCGAAGTGTAAATGTCGATTTACGTGGGTATTTGTGGTATTTTATTGCGATTTATAAACCAAGACCCGAGAATCGACATATTGAAGTTTAATCATATCTCCGGAATGATTTAGAGAGTGCCACAAGTTTAAATGGTCAATTGAATAATTTAAGTGGATAAGTGGTAACCAATCTGGATAAGTAATAATAGAAATATCTTCGACAAACGAATTACCATCAAAATGATATTTTCAGAAAAAGTGTTCTTCACGAAAGTTGTAGATTTTTCGAGAGTGTTCCAATGCAATTTAAATTATGAAGATTGGAGGTCTAGAACTTAAACGGTGATCAAGTGGCTAATCGACTTGGATTAAGAAAAAATCCCGTAAAAGCTTCGGAGGAACACGAGGTCATCAAAAAGCGTTATCTGGAGAAGAGTCCTTCATGAAAGTTGTAGAGTTTTCGAGACCTTAATTTTGGCATTTCGTTTGTGATTTTTGGAGATCGTAACTCGAGATATGAATTTTACAAGTTATATATAATTATATATAAATATAATTATATCAACGCGCACATGCTTGAGTTAATCAAGAAGGTGGGAGTAATCATTAGTCCGGACCGAGCCGGCTTTCTACCGGACCGGTCCGGCCTTTACCAATTTGCCTATATATAGAAGCTCATGAGAGAACATTCGGTGTACCAAAATATATATAACACTCTCATATATATATTCTCCTCTCCTCTCTTTTCTTTTTTATTTTTAGTAGTAGTTGTAAATAAGGCGCTTACGCAGTAATAATGTAGTTTTAGTATCGTTGTAATGCTCGAGAAAATCTCGGAAGTCGGTTTTGCTAAAGAAGTTGTAATGTCCGGAAGATCGATTTACGAATCAATGCCGTATTAGAATAACTTTTCTTAAGTATTTATGTTTGTTTTGTATTTTTCGTTGTTATAATGTTTTTAGGCTAAATATAATCTGGCCAAAACTATGTAATCGGTTTTATTTCGATCTTTTCGTTAAAGAAATGTTGTTAAGTTAAAATGACTAAAATTGAGTTAATTGAATCTTTTATTTTGATCGTATTCGTATTGACATATTTAATAGATCCGAGGAATTCATAATCTAATTATGAATTGGCGCCTCGTAGTCATGATATGAAATAAAAGATAGAAAAACCGGAGGGTAAAATTGGCCGTGTGAACAACGTGATAACGGAATCCGATTTCTACCCGGGGTAAATTTGTTTTAGGAAAAATGAATTTTATTATAATTTGTACTCGAGATCGTAATAATGTTAAATCATCAGTTTAATTGAAACTTAAACCGGAAAGTTGAATCGTCCGGCTTTGACAACCGGAGCCTTTAAAATAAAATTGACCGTTTGTGAACGGAATGACTCCTTTTATCTAAAGGTAGATTTGTACTCGGGACTGTTGATTAATTAGTTTACCGTAATGATTGTGGACCTTGGGTGATGACAATGGACATATGACAATTTCATACGCTCGTGTGTGAAGGAATTGTTCACCTCAGGAGTGCACCGTTTCACTTACTCAATTGGACCTAAAATAAAAGGAGAGATCGAACACATTTCAATTAATCGAAAAGATCGTATAAACCAATTATATAAGTTTTGTGAGTTCTCTAAAATTATTTGTCTAATATATTGGTACCTATATATTTATATCTATATATATATTTTGCAATTTATGTACATCTATATATATTTATATATCTATATATATTATATTAGAATAACTTTTAAATTACGTATTTATTTTATGTTAACTAGAATAGTAGTGATACGTGTGATAAAATTGCGATTTAGATCGAGTTAATAATGACTCTTTGGTGTTTAACCACACGTAAAAGAAATTACCAAGTTCACGAGGATTCGACACGACTCATCATACTAGCACTACGATTTGACCCGGTACCTTGCCGGTTAGGATCTGTATAGCCTAGAAAAGGTCCGTCAACATTTTGGCGCCGTTGCCGGGAACGTCGCTAATTTCTTTTTTATGTGTCTATGGTTACTACTTGTATTAGCTTAAAATTCTAGAGAATAAGTCAACACTTTTCTTATCTCATTTCTATTTTATTTTTAGTTGGTTGTTACCTTTTAGGAAAATTACCAATTTTACTACTATCAATTTCGTGTTATTTTCTATTTTAGTTAGTTGATGACCGGAAGTGGTAAGGCCCTCTCGTTCCTTATAAGCCTGACATAAACACTTACGAAAGGCGATTAAGAGTAGAGTAAACGCGGTCATACTAGTCAGGAAATCTCGACCAAGAATCATCTTCAAACAGAAATACGAGAATCATTTGAAATCGGTGATGAAACACACGAACAGAAGTGGAACATGCTCAGGGCATGGACAAAACCTGTTAACCCTAATAATAATAATAATAGAAATAATCAAAATCGGAACCGAGAATAATCGTAATAATCCACCAAACCCGAGACCTATATGTGATCAAGCAGTAAGAAGAAACCGGACTAATAATCCCATACTTTTACCTAATGAAGGAGCGAATAATTTGAAATTAAGTCTCATCTTTTGGTTTAATTGACATAAAGAGCCCAATTCTAGGAGAGGATGATGAAGATCCACATCATCATCTCTATCTTTTTGAAGAAGCTGTGCAATACTGACCAAAAGTCAAGGTGCTCATAAGGAATTAACGAGAATGACTATGTTTCCTTTTTCTTTAAAAAAGGGCGAGAGCCGAGATTGGTTTATGTCTCTTCCACATCATTCACTTACTAGTTGGGAGGAGATTCAAGCTGAATTTCGAAACAATATTTCACTCTGGACGAAATTTGGAATTAAAAGTCGAGGTTGCTAACTTTAGACAAGGATCCGAGGAAACTCTTGGGAATGCGTGGGAAAGGTTTAAAAAATTGTTAAGGCGTGTCCCGATCATGGTTATTCCTTAGATATGCAAATTCAACTCTTACATCGTAGAATTGAGAAAAGACTCACGTGCGGATGTAGATCATGCATGTGGTGGTTCGTTAATGATGAGTGAAGCTCAAGCAGATTTACGATGCTATAGAAAAGATTTCCAAAAATAATGAGAATGTGGAAACCGGTTCTAGCACCGAAAAGTAGCTTTGGCAGGAGAATGTACGTCTAATACGGAAATTCTAGCACACTTGGAGAATTTGAGTAGGAAATTTGATGGTTTACAACGAGAATAAGAACCAAAATTCGAGAAAATAGTACACCAAATGAATACTCAAGTCATGATAATATGGCGTTAGGAGTGAAGAACCAACAGGATATTCAAGAGAGGAGGTGAGTTTTCTTCAAGAAAGATAGGAATTTGAACAATGCATACTCAAACTCGTTTAATGCTATTAGAAGAGATCATCCTACTTATCGATGGTCGAAAACCCTAGTAAGCCAGGACAACCGCCATATATCGGTCCAGTATAGGAATAATAACCAAGTTTATCAAGAAAATACATCTAATCGAATTTACAATCATTACCAAGATCCTATCCTCAACATACCACTCAAAGTATACCGGTAACTTTCGAGTTCAACTCAACTGCAGGAAGGAGTTGAAAAATGGGAAAAACTAATGGAAAATATGATGGGTGTAGTATCTACTCAAGCTAAGAATATGGAAACAATGATGACTTCTATTGAGTACGATCACTAAAGATATGAGTACAATAAAAACATCTATGAGTGGACATGATACGAATGAGAACAATAGAAGCCTCGTTGAGGAATATGGAAGATCATTTGAGTAGGGAAGGTGAGCGTAACAACAGTAGACCCCGGGAGGATTACCAAGCAACACGCGAGTAAACCCAAGAGAGGTAAATGTTGTGGTTACGAGAAGTAGGAAGCTTAGTGGAAGCAATGGAGTAGAAAACTTTGGGAATAATGAAGTAGAAAATGATTTAGATGGAAAGAATGATGAAACTAAAGATAAAGATGAATTCAGCGACGAGGAAGAAGAAATTATAGATAATTTCTTGAAAAGGAATAAGTTTGGAACACGAAAATGAAGGTGAAAATTGGGTAAAATCCCTAGGATTTTGAAAGACCCTATGGATAAAGATTTAAGGAATTTATTCAAGGAACATGTTAGAATAAATGAGAAGCAGGAAGAACCGAAAAATCGAAGTAGAGATTGATTCAGGGAACAATTTAAAGAAAAAAATTCAAGAACACGAAACATGGCGACTAAGTAATACTCAAAGGTTTAAGGAAAAGGAAAAGAGAAATTAACTAAGGAGCCAAAGGTTATAGATTTAGAATCTTTACCCTACCCTCTCAAAGATCAAATCAAAAGGCAAAAGCGATAAGAAGTATGCTCGTTTCCTTGATACTTTTCGTCATCTTCATGTTAATATCCACATTATTGAAGCTCGATTAATATATACCGCCTATGGAAAGTTTCGAAAGAGATACTATCAAATAAGAAAAAATTAGAGGAATATGAGAATATATGCCTAAATGAAGAATGTTACGCAGTCTGCAAAGATAAGTTACCACCTAAAGCGAAAGATCACGGAAGTTTTACGATTCCATGTGAAATTGGAGGATTTCTTTTTAAGAAAGTCTTATGTGATCTTGGAGCTAGTATAAATCTCATGTCTTATGAGGATTATAAAAAGCTAGGCATAGGAAAGCTTACTAAGACTGAAATGACTCTGCAAATGGCAGATAGATCGATTTAGTACCCTAAAGGAATGATTAAGGATGTACTGGTTAAAGTAGACAAATTCTATTTTCCAGTAGATTTTGTAGTTATGGAAATGGAAGAAGGATATTCAGCGCCTCTTATTCTAGGTCGTCCATTTCTAGCTACAGGAAGAACTTTAATCGATGTTCATAAAGGAGAGTTAATTTTGAGAGTCAATGAAGATGAAGTTGCTTTCAATATTTTTAAAGCTATGAACCATCCATATACATCACCAGAATCATGTTCTTTTATAGAAGATATTCATTACATCTATGATAATCGATTACCAACTTTTGAAGGCGAGTTAGAAGAATGCTTAACTCTGTCTATCTATAAAGAAGATGAGGAAGACATTGAAATGAAAGAGATAATCCTTTCTCACAGATAAAGGAAGCTTTACTTTTAAGCCACCATGGCATAAGTATTTGGAGTTAGAACTAGAAGGACCGGTTCTTAAATCATCAATAGAAGATCCGCCAAAGAATGCGGAATTGAAACCGTTACCTTTAAATCGAAATATGCTTTTCTAGAAGCGATAATCTATTACCGATTATTATTTCATCTACTTTTAAGCGAAAGCGACAAGAAGATCAATTAATAAGAATGTTAAGAAAGCATAAGAAAGCTTTTGGATGGACGATTGCCGATATTCGAGGTATTAGCCTACGAGATTTGTGTTCATAAGATAATTACGAAAGAGGATGCTAAACCTTGTATTCAACGCAACGCCGCCTCAACCCGAATTCTGATTAATCGTTAAGAAAGAGGTCATTAAGCTATTAGAAATGGGGATAATCTTTCCTATATCGAGATAGTGAATGGGTGAGTCCAACTCAAGTTGTACCAAAGAAAGGAGGTTTCACGGTGAAAGAGAATGATAAGAATGAATGGATTCCAACAAGGAAATTCTGAGGATATCGAATGTGCATTGATTTTAGAAAACTAAATGATCATACTAAGAAAGATCATCATCCTCTTCCGTTCATAGTTCAAATGTTGGAGCGTTTAAGTGGTCATAAGTATTCTTGTTTCTTAGATGGTTATTCAGGTTATTCTGAGATCTTCATTGCGGCAGGAGATAGGGAAAAGACTACTTTCACATGTCCTTATGGAACTTTTGCGTATAAAAGAATGCCGTTTGGTTTATGTAATGCTCTGCTACGTTTCAAAGATGTATGATGTCTATATTTTACGATATGGTTGAGAAATTCTTAGAAATTTTTATGGGCGACTTTAGTGTTTATGGAGATTCTTTTGGTAAATGTTTGTCGCACTTAGAAAGAGTTTTACAACGTTGTGAGGATACCAATTTAGTTCTAAAGCGGGAAAAATGTCATTTAATGGTATCGGAAGGAATTGTTTTAGGTCATAGAATCTACGAAATAGGAATTGAAGTTGATAAAGCTAAAGTCGAGGTGATTGAAAAATTACCGCCACCGGTTAATCTAAGGACTCTAAGAGGATTTCTTGGACATGCAGGATTTTATAGGAGATTTATTGCAGATTTTTCAAAGATAGCAAAGCCTCTAAGTCATTTACTTGAAAAGAAGTACCTTTTAACTTTGATAGTAAATGTATGGAAGCATTTAAGACCACAAAGCGAAGTTGATTCTCACTTTTGTATTGGTAGCACCAGATTGGAATTTACCTTTGAAATTATGTGTGATGCTAGTGATTTAATTTGTAGGAGCTGTTTTAGGTCAAAGGTATAATAAAATTCTCAAAGCTATTTACTATGCATCCCACACATTAAACGCACTCGACTTAATTATGCAACTCTGAGAAAGGAGGCTGGCCATTTGTGATTTTTGCCTTAGATAAGTTTAGATCGTATATTGTTGGTTCTAAGGTAATAGTCTACACAGACCATTCGACTCTGAAGTATTTCTTGAGTAAGAAGGATGCGAAACCACGTCTTCTTAGATGGATTCTCTACTTCAAGAATTTGATATTGAAATTAAAGATAAAAAAGGAAGTGAAAATGTAGTGTGAGATCATCTAAGTAGAATGGAGGCGAGGAAGAGATAGGGAATGAAATTAAAGATTCATTTCTGATGAACAACTATTTAGAATAGATACTCCTTCAACCATGCAATTATTAAAAATAGAATTCCCTCTAAGGAAATCTCACCTTGGTTTGGAGATATCATTAATTACTTAACCCTGTGATTATATTCCGTCTCATTGGACTTGGCAATGTGAAAAAGAAATTCTTTTACGACTTAAAATTTTATTCTTGGGAGAAACGGACCTTTTCCGTAAATGTTAGGATGGGATAATCGGAAAATGTGTGCCTGATAATGAAATTTTAAGTATTTTATCGTTTTGTCATGATCGTGAGGCGGGAGGACATCATGGAGGATGGAAAGCGCTTTTAAAGTTTTACAATGTGGTTTTATTGGCCTACACTATATAAAGATGCTTATAAATATGTTAAATCTTGTGAATCTTGTCAAAAATGGGGAAATGTATCTAAAAAACATGAAATGCCTATGCAACCTATTTTAGAATGTGAGTTATTTGATGTTTGGGGTATAGATTTCATGGGACCTTTTCTATATCGTTTGGAAAAAGATTTATTCTTGTAATGGTAGATTATGTTTCAAAATGGGTAGAAAGTGAAGCTCTTCCCACTAATGATACCAAGGTTGTCATACGATTCCTTAAAAAGAACATATTCACTAGATATGGCATTCGAGGCGATCATTAGCGATAGAGGTTCACACTTTTGTAATAGACCATTTACTAAGTTAGTTGAGAAATATGGTGTAACACATAAACTAAGGCACGCCTATCATCCGCAAAACCGGTGGTCGGTAGAGGTGTCAAATAGAGATCAAAAGAATCGTGGAAAAAAGCAGTTGATTCAAATCGCAAAAGCTGGGCAATTAAATTAGATGATGCGTTATGGGCGTCTGCAAGCGACTTTTAAAACACCAATTGGTTGTTCTCCTATAAGCTAGTCTTTGGTAAGTCATGTCATCTCAGGTTGAGTTAGAACACCGAGCCTTACGGGCTATTAGATTTCTAAATATCGATCCTAAGGTCGTCGGTGATCATAGATTGCTTCAATTGACGAACTAGAAGAATTTCGTCTCGATTCTTATGAAAGCGCTTTCGAATCTACAAGAGCGCACGAAGTCTTTCCATGATAAGAGAATCTTTAAGCGTGAGTTCCATGTAGGTGATCGAGTGCTTTTGTACAATTCACGTTTAAAGTTGTTTCGGAGTAAGCTTAAATCAAGATGGGCGAGTCCATTTAAAGTAACACGGGTTTACAAAGCTGGAGTCATTGGACTAAGCGATGGAAATACAACTTTTATAGCCAATGGACACTGAGTAAAGTTATTTGTGGAGGAGAAGGAATCACACTGAAAGAAGAAATAATGCTCTTGATTGATCCCCGAAAAGCGAAAAGCAGAGAAAAATGAAAAGCAAAAGCGAGCGGAATCACCAAATACCAGGTGCTATCTATCTTTACTCTACTTTTACGTAATTTTAATTATGTTTAAACTCTTTTCGTCTTTTACCGGATAGGCGTAAAAGAAGCTGGATGTCTTTTAGATAGAATAGGAATTTTTATTTTACTTTTGAAATTAGGCCTTGATAAAGATGTCGCGTTTTCTATAGAAGCTTTAGTTTTTAACAAAACAAGAAATTGTTGAGAGAGATCAGTTAAGAGAAGTATGTAATGGAACATCAAGAAGTGCGATAAAAAAGAAGGGCAAAGTTTCTAATGAGATCACGAGAATCTGTGGAAAAAGTGAACATGTTGGAATATTTGTGGGAAAAACACAACCAAATCCAGGATGAGTGTTTGAATATTGTTAGGAAGGAACGATTAGGTGGTTATCCGAAAATCCCGATGAAATTCGAGAGATAATTCAAATGCCTCGTTTTTAGGAGTTAGGTTGATTGAGCGTTATATCGAACTTTGGAAGATTTAGAAATCGAAGAATCGGGAACCCCTTAAGTTTGAGTCCTTTATTTTATAAAATTTTCGCATAAACACGAGAATTTTATAATTGGATCTTTATGAAAATTTGAGGAGTTTTATAAAATTTTATAAAGTTGTTTTTTTTTTTAGTTTTAATTTAAGCGTTTTATAAAAGTTGATATAAATTTATTAAATTTTTATAAGCTTTTATTAAAGTGTTATAAAGATTTTATTAAATTTTTATAAATTGTTATAAAATTATAAAAGTTCCTTCAAATTTTATTTTAAGAAAATTTTATAAACTTATTTTAAGACTTTAATTAAGTTTTATTAGAATTTGTATAAGTTTTATTCAAAAATCATAAAAAATCGAAAAAATAGAAAAATTTGTTCACGGACCGATCCGCCTATATATAGGACAGTCGGGTTCGAAAATCATAAAAAAACAGGACCTCTTTTTTTCTTCTTCTTCTTCCCTAATTCTTCCAATATTGCACCCACACACCCAAACCCCACCACTCGAATTTTTTTCAATTCTTCCACAAAAATTCACCTCTCACACTACCACTACTTGATTTCTTCCTCTTTTCATCTCTTCTCTTCTACACAAAATTGAAAAAAATCAAAAGGGTCAAAAACAAGCTCCATTCATTCCGCGACTTTAGCACTTTTCCGGCCTACTTTTCAACGTTTTCTACACTATAAGGTATAATCTAGTTTATTTAGTTGTCAATTTTAGTATTTTTCATAATTTTTAGATTAATTTCAACTGTTTTGATTTTTGAGTGTGTTGTGACATTATTATTTTTTTGTTTTTGTTTTTGTTGTTTTTTGTTGTTGATTGGCATTACCAATATCGTAGAATGGGTGAGTCGAGTACTAGAGTCTCTAAAAGAGAAAATCAAAATTCCAATTTCAACTCTGTCGTGAAGCATGATAATTTTATCACTGAGGAGGAAGGTGTAAGTTTTGAAACAACCGCATCACACGAGGCTAAGAAAGCATATAAGAAAATTTATAGTAAGTGTGATGTTCGGTTGAAAAGGATTAGACTTGGATGACTTAGGTGATGAAGTCAAGAATATCTTTAGAAAGCGTCGGTGGTTAGATTTAGCGAGCCGGAAGGGAAGGGAGATTAACACGACTATAGTAATTTGAGTTTTATTCGGTTTTATCTACTTTGTCGGAAGAACGACTTACTCGATCGGAAGCTGCACTTTACGAGCCGAAATATTCCTTTTAACCTGCCGTCATTAATGCAATTTTAGGAGTTGAGGTTTTTCACGATGAGGAGGATTACGGGGTAGTTTATAATTTAGATGATCCTGCTAGTTTTGAGCAGATCGCCTACGAGAGCCCAGATTGTTTTTGACCCGACCGCGGTGTGGGTTGAAAATCGGTTTAATTACGGAGGCTGTTTTAGAGGTTTAAGGGCAATTAAAAGATTTATTAGCCATAATCTCTATCCTTCTAGTAAACATCTTTTGCTTTTGGAAAGGAAGATGTATGTATCGCTTGGGCTATGGTAAATGATGTTAGAGTGGATGTTGGAAATGTCATGTTTAAAAGAATTTTTGAGAGTATTGTCATCGCTTGAGACCAGGAGTCATCTTTACTTCCCTTGTTTTATCTCTGATTTATGTCGTAGGTTGGGAGTACCATTCCTGCCTAATGACAAGTTATCTCTGGCTGATGGGAATCTGATTGGACCTAGTTTGGGTAGTCTTCCGGATGGTAGTATTAGCTCTTTGCTTAGAAGACGTCAAACTCAGCCAGCTCCACCAGTTTTTACATCTTCTTCTTTTCCATCTTTTTCTAGTCAGCCTCAACAAACTCCTTTCTCCAACACTATCACTTATGACATGTTTCAATCTTTAGTGATGAGATGTTTACGCGTGGTCAAGCCAATGTGGCTTTATTATTTGAGAGTACTAAGCGTGGTGGTGTGATGATATTCGTAGAGGTTTAAGAAGGAACGAGCGGTTAGCCGTAATCCTACTTTGATGATCCGCTATCCACCTTGTCGATCGATCCGTATACCTTACCCACGATGGGAAACACCTATTCCACCACAGTCGAGCTTTCATCCATCGTCATATCCTTTTGGAAGCCAATCTAGTGGGGCGGTGTATTTTAACTGTGTGTTCGAGAGACCCGGCGATGTCGAGTTGGGAGGATTCAGCGAGTTTGCACATGTCACGTCGGGCATGAGTTCGATGGGTCTTGATAGTTGATCAGGACCACGACTTGACTCATCCATCGACTTCTCGATCGTTTCGAGTTCGAGTTTTCAAGTTGATCCGGAGGAAGATTATGATGAAGATTGAATTTTAATGATTGATTAAACATGTTTACTACACATTTCATTGCATTCGACTTTTGTCATTTAACTATTGGTTTGTTTTCAATTTGCGTTTAGTTTGATTTTATCAGTCGTTTATAACAATTTGGTTTGTATTTTAAATCGGTTTAGTTTTTATAAACTATAAAAATCACAAAAATAATTTTGTATCATTAATGAGTCGTTTTCAAAAAAAAAAAAAAAAAAAAAAAAATAATAATAATAATAATGTGTCGTTTTATCCGTCCGTATCCAGTTGGATGAATTAATTCATAATTTCTGTAAGGCATGTGAAAGCCTTGTTCCATCTGTGAAGTAAAAAACCAAAATACAATTTGACTTTTACCTCTGTACGCAGTTAATTGATTTTTCACCCGGACCGAGCCGGCAGTTTACCGGACCGGGCCGTGAAGGAAAAAGAGGCTGAGTCATTTTTGAGTCTGTCTAATGCAGCCACGTACGTATATTTTTACTTTCTATTTAAAGAAGCTCGAGGAGAGTAAACAATTGCTCACTCACTGTCTTTCTACCTTGAGTTTTACTTTTTTTTTAGCAAGTTTTAAAAATGTCAAACCACTCTCACCGTCTGTAAATTCTTACGAGCCTAATACACCGGATCATCCGAATCGCAAGCTTCTAATGAGAGTATAAATTTACACCTCGTTTTGCTAATTCTCCAATCTATTGGAGAAAGGTTTGAATTTTGATAAAATTGATCGGTGGGGTAAAACTCTCATTAGGAGTTTCGGTTGGAAAAAATTTGTCAAGACACCGAGAGGGCGGGTAAATGTCTCAATAGTGCGAGAATTTTATTACGCTCTTATGGCGACACCTATGGTTGATATCACTCAGATTGTTCTAGTAAGAGGAGTGAGTTTGTTCCTTCTCTTCATCTATTATAAACCAAATTTTGAAATTCCACCGATTCACGATGCCACATTTTGAAATGCAATGGGGACTACAAAATCCTTCTAATCATTTGAATAAAGTACACGAGTCGTTCCAATGTACATTTCTCGCTTTTTGATACAAATCACGACATGTCAACACGAGCTCTACTTCGCATCTAAAGGCGTGGAAGCATTTTATAAATTCTCGAGTTTATCCCACTTGGGATTTTGGAAGTTTGTTGAGAATGAAATGCTTCTACTTTTTGCTTTGGCATTCGGTGTATTTGTTGATTGGGGTATATTGATTCAAAGGGCGGTGTTGGAGTTTGCGATCACGAGAGAGTAGTAGGGAAACCTATGCCCAATTCATGGATGATCTCGCGTTTGTGTATTCTTTTGAATGGAGTAGAAGAAGTGGAGACGGATGAAATTTTTCCGTCTAGAGATAGTCGGTTTGGTTTGCTACCGGTTGATACACCGGGTTGTTCGTCTACTATATAGAGAGTTGTTTGTTGGTGTTATTTAAGTTTTAATAAGTTAAGTTAAAAATAAGTTTGGAGTTAATTTAGTTAAGTTAAGTTTTTCTTTTTAAGTTTATAATAATGTATCTTGTTTAATATATATGTCTTAGATTTTTTGTTGTTTGTTTTTTATTTAATGATTTAATTAAGTATACGCTAAAATAAAATCAGAAAAATGACGTTAATAGATAATTTTAAATTTTATTTTCGAACCTACTTCTTTACTACTTATTGAACATCGGACGACGCTTGAAAGCCGTAAGTGGGAGTAGAGTTAGGTTAGAAAATTCATTAAAATTTTAGAAAAATAGTCAAAAATAATAATTATATTATATGTCTAATTTAGATTTTAATAAGATTTTAAGTTTATATAGTTGAGTATTTAATATTAGATATTGTTTTATAAAATTATATAAGTATGTTGATATTTATAAGTAAAATTTTTAGAATCATTTTCAATACGAATTATGAATTTGGAATTGGATTAAGTTTATTGATTTTGGCGCCAAAAAATATAAACTATAGCCAAAATAACCTACCTCGGCCTTGATTAGAGTGATCAAGACCTCACTCGAAATTGTCAATTGTGATTAAATAACCGAGCTTTAGCTATTTTGGTCTACATTTCCTTGAAATACATGCAAGTTTATACGTCTTATAAAAGAGATGGTGACATAAAAGCTAAATTTTGGTATATGCTGAGATTGGAAAAATTAGATAAGTAGTAGTATATTCGATCTTACCTCATGACACTTGCAACATAGCCGATTTTGGTAATAAGTTCGGATATATTAATATTCTATAAAAAATTAAGAACGAAGCACCATATTTACACAGAATTAATCAAATATCAGGTATCTTCCTTATCTGTGATTAACAACTTAAAAATAAAAAGAACAAATCGGTTGTAGCTACCAATGATTGGAGTGAGTAGGGTATTATCACGAAATGTCCTATATTACTATGAGGTAATTAAGCTCCCGATTGCCTGATGATAGTAGTCCAGCTAGGGTATTATCACGAAATGTCCTATTGCTGGGAATGAAGGCACAAGATAAAATGAAAGAGGAAAAGTTGAATCATAAGATCTCAGGAATTATTACAAGTTTAAGGAAACCGGACTTGTAATTTTCGATCGAAAGAGTAGTACTCGATCAATCTTGATGAAAGCAATGCACTGTAAGTTTGATTTTCTACACACACTCACGCTTTTAGTTCTTAATCTTTAAAATATAAAATAAAAAAAAAAAAAAAAAAAAAAAGAGAAAATGCTAAAAAGATGCTAAGAATATGTTTTTTCAAAAATATGAAGATGTAGATGCGATCTGACTTACTCTCTTCTCTTTTGATTTCCTTTTTCGATTAACCAACATCTTGAACCTAAACTCTATAAGCCATTTTTGTCAACTACTTTCTTGAAATTTCCGATTCCAGAATTTCATAATAGTTGCGATTAAAAATAATTCTGATATTTTATTTATACTTCTTAAGTATTACATATATAATTTTATCTAAATAATATTTAATGTTTAAGTTATTTTGATTATATACTCTTTCTCATCTTTCTTAAGATTTTAAATTAAGATAGATAATATATTTATAATATTGACCAAGTATATTATAATCTGAAAAATTATACTATCTTTTATTACCGCTTATTTTTGCTCGAGGACAATCAAAATTTAAGTGGGGAGTAATTTGATGTATTATTTTTATATGATTAAAAATACGTTATATTATTATGTTTTATCAACGAATTCTATATAAAATATATGAAATTATGGTATAAAGTGTTAGTCTTTATAATTTAGAGTATTTAGTAATAATAATAATAAAAGTTGTAATTTTGTACCGATTTTAGTAAATCGAATGTCGCGTGTCGATTTACGTGGGTATTTGTGGTATTTTATTGCGATTTATAAACCAAGACCCGAGAATCGACATATTGAAGTTTAATCATATCTACGGAATGATTTAGAAGTGCCACAAGTTTAAATGGTCAATTGAATAGAGCTTAAGTGGATAAGTGGCCAACCAATCTGGATAAGTAATAATAATAGAAATATCTTCGACAAACGAATGGCTCATCAAAATGATATTTTCAGAAAAAGTGTTCTTCACGAAAGTTGTAGATTTTTCCGAGAGTGTTCCAATGCAATTTAAATTATGAAGATTGGAGGTCTAGAACTTAAACAGTGATCAAGTGGCTAATCGACTTGGATTAAGAAAAAATCCCGTAAAAGCTTCGGAGGAACACGAGGTCATCAAAAAAGCGTTATCTGGAGAAGAGTCCTTCATGAAAGTTGTAGAGTTTCTCGAGACCTTAATTTTGGCATTTCGTTTGTGATTTTTGGAGATCCAGAACTCGAGATATGAATTTTACAAGTTATATATAATTATATATAAATATAATTATATCAACGCACATGCTGAGTTAATCAAGAAGGTGGGAGTAATCATTAGTCCGGACCGAGCCGGCTTTCTACCGGACCGGTCCGGCCTTTACCAATTTGCCTATATATAGAAGCTCATCAGAGAACAGCTCGGTGTACCAAAATATATATAACACTCTCATATATATATTCTCCTCTCCTCTCTTTTCTTTTTTATTTTTTAGTAGTAGTTGTAAATAAGGCCTTACGCCGTAATAATGTAGTTTTAGTATCGTTGTAATGCTCGAGAAAATCTCGGAAGTCGGTTTTGCTAAAGAAGTTGTAATGTCCGGAAGATACGATTTCTGAATCAACTGCCGTATTCGGGTAACTTTTCTTAAGTATTTATGTTTGTTTTTGTATTTTTCGTTGTTATAATGTTTTTAGGCTAAATATAATACTGGCCAAAACTATGTAATCGGTTTTATTTCGATCTTTTCGTTAAAGAAATGTTGTTAAGTTAAAATGACTAAAATTGAGTTAATTGAATCTTTTTCTATTTTGATCGTATTCGTATTGACATATTTAATAGATCTGAGGAATTCATAATCTAATTATGAATTGACGCCTCGTAGTCATGATATGAAATAAAAGATAGAAAAACCGGAGGGTAAAATTGGCCGTGTGAACAAGCGTGATAACGGAATCCGATTTCTACCCGGGGTAAATTTGTTTTGGGAAAAATGAATTTTATTATAATTTGTACTCGAGATCGTAATAATGTTAAATCATCAGTTTAATTGAAACTTAAACCGGAAAGTTGAATCGTCCGGCTTTGACAACGGAGCCTTTAAAATAAAATTGACCGTTTGTGAACGGAATGACTCCTTTTATCTAAAGGTAGATTTGTACTCGGGACTGACTGTTCAGATTAATTAGTTTACCGTAATGATTGTGGACCTTGGGTGATGACAATGGACATATGACAATTTCATACGCTCGTGTGTGAAGGAATTGTTCACCTCGGAGTGCACCGTTTCACTTACTCAATTGGACCTAAAATAAAAGGAGAGATCGAACACATTTCAATTAATCGAAAAGATCGTATAAACCAATTATATAAGTTTTGGTGAGGATTCTAAAATTATTTGTCTAATATATTGGTACCTATATATTTATATCTATATATATATTTTGCAATTTATGTACATCTATATATATTTATATATCTATATATATTATATTAGAATAACTTTTAAATTACGTATTTATTTTATGTTAACTAGAATAGTAGTGATCTGTGTGATAAAATTGCGATTTAGATCGAGTTAATAATGACTCTTTGGTGTTTAACCACACGTAAAAGAAATTACCAAGTTTCACGAGGATTCGACACGACTCATCATACTAGCACTACGATTTGACCCGGTACACTGCCGGTTAGGATCTGTATAGCCTAGAAAAGGTCCGTCAAACATCCAATGGAAAAGTAGTAACAGCCAATAAACAAGTAGTAACAGCCCGTAAAATGTCGTAACGGAATAACAGCCCGTAAAATGTCGTAACGGAGTAACAGCCCGTAACATTAAAATGTCTTACTATCCAATAAACAAGTAGTAACAGCCCGTAAAATGTCGTAACGGAGTAACAGCCCGTAACATTAAAATGTCGTAACATCCAATAAACAAGTAGTAACAGCCTAAAAAGAAATAGTAATAGCCCGTAAAATGTCGTAAACGTTACAAAATTAATAGTAATAACCCTAAATCCTATACTTTTCAACCAAAAAAAAAACCAAAAAAAAACAAAAAAACAGCCTGCTTCTCCAAAGTAGAAGCTTCTTGGCCGGAAATTGGACTTGGGCGGAGCAATGGGCGGAGTAGTGATTCAAGCCGAAATAGCAAGTGATTCTGAGAATCCTTCCGTTTCCATCCTCAATCAAATCATTGATTCGATTTTCGTGGCCAATCTTCCAAGGCCCCAATCACCACGCCGCCGCCACAGTCGGAAATTGGTTTTCTCCTCCTGTGACGCTCTCCTCTCTGTCGTTCAAAAAAAAAAGCCTTCGCCGGTGCACATGGCCGGAAGTGGATCCGGTTGGAGGCGGTGGGCGGGGCGATAAGCTTCCATCACGGAGCAACCCGCGCGAGTACCACCAAACAATAGAAGGCAAAATCGACCCATCAGTATTATCAATCGAGCAATCCTTCAATCCAATAGCAGCAGAAACAGAAATGAGGAGAAGCCGTAATCCCCATCAACGGAGCTTTGAGTCCAGCCGGAGAAGAAGGTGCCTTCCCAGCCGGAGAAGAACATGTAAGAACGCTGATGGAGAAGGAACGCCAATGCTATTTTCTTTTTAGAAGGAGGAGTTTTTATTTTTATTTTATAGATATATAGGAAAAGGGTGTATTTGGAAAGTTATATAGATTTTGTCCTGATTAATTAGCAATGTCCTTGCATCCTGATTTTTTAATTAATTTGTCCTTCCTGCCAATAACCTATTGAATTAGGGGAGGCGCATTTTGTAAGTATATATTTATCAAGAAATTAGTTTGCTTGGATAATTATATGACATGTGATTAATTGTTTATTTGTTAAATAATTAACTGGAAAAATATTAGATTGATCCTTAAATATTCTAGATTTGTTCTAGATTATTCTAGGAGCATCTTTTATTTAATAAGGATTATTATAATTGATTTTGTATTAATTATTAAATCCTTGGAGGACTAGGATTTCTCTCCTATATAAAGATAGCTCTCCTAAATCCTACACAACATGAAAAACACGCCATATACACAATTATAATAGGGAGATGTCGACTTCCTATTAGGGTTTCGAGTTGGGAAAATCTTCGGGATTTTCCGGGTAGCATATCAAGGAGGTCAAGCATCAAGGATCGATATCCACTGGTCGTTGCTTGGAGATACACATCGAAAGACTGTGGCATCTCAACCGAGGAACCGGGTTTTGTCAATCGTTAAGTTTTCGGTGATGGATTCTCGGTGAATCCCACCTTAAACCGGAACGAGATTGCGGGTTTGTTCCGTAGTGTCTACGGGAAAGTTTGACAATTTAAGAAATCGGAAAATCATGATACATGGGTTCGGAAATGGTCTAACCATGGTTGGGTAAGTTCAACTGAGCTACGGCTCGATCGACTCACCCTCCACGTGTGATGTTTGCACGGGGGTTCGGCAAGACTTAGCATATCCGACAAGCCTTTACGGCTAAACGAGGCTTCTCTTAGCCGGATCCGACCGACAGTTACGTATGTTCCAACGAATAAGACGGGTAGGCTTGCCTACATTACCGACACCATTCGGGTACATAATTTGTTGTTTCTTAAAATATTGTCAAGTCCAAAACCGCGATCAGTAAACCCACCACTTTTTTCAAAATATTGAGTGGGAGCGGGGAAGGCGACAGCCGACCCCACGGCCTCTACTATAGATGCAAGCAAGTGAGAAAATTGTGACGCCTCGTGCCGCTTTGATTTCGGCCCCCTTCGGATGGTGTTCACCACTATCAAAATTCAAGGCTTGGTCTCCGAAAGGATAGGATCTTGAGGACTCATCGGGTCACTGACCTGCCCTACGTAGGCATACTCGGGGCGTACTTAAAAGTCTGATATAGTAGGTCACACTCATCAGGATATTTTAGGAAATATCTTGGCTGAAAAAAGGAAGGTAATCGACGATTAAAGTATGGGATGTACGATTCCCATGAGATGTTTGATTCTCAAAGTTTAATCATCGAGAGAGATTGTCTCAGTTTAACCCTCATCGTGCTGATACCGACCCCCTAGGCGGCGGTACGATGTGAGGTTAAATCCTTGGAATGGTAGGATAGACTTTTACAGTTTATAATTCCTAAAAATTTATCTAGTTGTGTATGTATGATTTTTTTTTTGTCAATTTTGTTTACAACTATCATCTCTAGGCTACTAAACTGCTAGTGTAATGACTTCGTTAAAAGTGGAAAGTAACAAGAACCTTGAACTCATTGAAGAATGCAATTAAATTTCGGAAGAGATATTCCTCTTGAGCCTTTAAATCTTAAGTGACATTGTATAGGTATGTCACTGCTGTCACTCGTGTTGAACGAGAGGCGCACTTAGTTCAAAGATGATGTAGGACTATATAAAATTCTATTAGTGAATTTTAATTGTAAGAGTAATCACAAAAGAAATTTCTAATTGAAAAAATTGGAAAATCATAAATAAAGTGTTGCTAGTTAGATGGTATTTGGAACCGATAAACTAATGGGAGCTTTATTCTTATGATTTGTTGTTTTTCTGAATCATTAGAAATGTGTAAGAGACTGCACAAGAGTTTTTCCATTCCTGGAAAAACGTGAACAAAGCATTACTAGTTAGACGGTATTTGGAACCGATAAACTAGTGGGAGCTTAGTTCTGGTGATTTTCTAATCTCTGAAAAATCATAAATAAAGTATTGCTAGTTAGACGGTATTTGGAACCGATAAACTAGTGGGAGCTTTAACCTTATGATTTGTTGATTTATTAGAAAAATCAAATAGTCCAAACGAGTAACACTATCATTAGACATCCCACAGTTCACGAGTAGTGTCTACTCAAATGAACTGCTAGTTCAAGACTATTTCCACATAAGGAAAGTCAAGAATGGGAAAGAATGTATATACGTGTTAGTCATCTAAACTAAGTAGTTTTAAGGCTAAACCGGAATGTTAATAAATAGAAAATCAGAGGATAAGGAAAGTGATTTCGGATCACTGACCAATGCTTCCTTAACGATTTCCTCGAAAGCTAAGTTCTTTGGAAGAACAAGGTAGCTATGCATTAAACGATAAATAGAGTAGACAATAGGCGTTATTTCACTAGAATAATAGGGAGTGATATAAGGAAATGAATTTTGATTCAATCCTTAAATATCACGAGAAAATTTATTTTTCTGTTTTCAGATTCGTTGGAACGAATGGATTCACTTTCAAATTCGATAATTTGTTTGTCTTATAGAAAGTGAATATGACATTTGTAGCACGAATCCAAGACACGGACTTTTGTTTGATAAATTCAGAACCTCTAAGAAATGCTGAAAATTTATATGTAACACATTTTAAACTATTAAAGGCAAAAAGGTTTTTGAATTTAGACAAACACTTCTTCATACTCTATTAATTATTGCATATTTCCTAAAGACAAGATCTGAAGACTGGCTTAGGGTGATTCCTATCTCCCAGTCAAGGAACACTGTCTCAAAAGGAACAATGACTAAGCTTCCTTTCAATCGGGAAAGGGTAATAGATTTAAAGAAGTAACATAGCTTGTTCATAATGACCTTCGGGGTCTTGTGAAAGATACAAGTTAGAAGGAGTTTCTGAGTAGTGACATCTCGTCAAACAACTACTCGAAACGCCAGTAATATTATCTAAAATATTTGGAGGTATCTCTGATTTCACCAGAGATAGAGTATTCCATGCTCAGTAATAGGCCATAGCATAGTCTTGGGACTGATGCTCGGCCTGCCTCCCAGTGGAATTTATCCACTGAGGGATAACACCATAAATTTGCCTCATATAGTTATTAATGTGCTACAATACACTGCTCACCTCATTTAAAATATTGGTTGCGAAATAACGGTTTACACTATCATGTAAAACCGAGAAGTCTACCTAGAAGATGCTTACAAATTTGTGGATAAGGAGTGAATTCGGCTCACCCCACTTCCGGCAATATAGGCATTTAGCACTTAGTGCTTGAAGGTAGAACTAGAAATTTTGCGTACACGTTCAGATGATGACTGTTCGTGCAATATCTTATACGTTGAGTAAATGTTGGTTATAAGATTCTTAAGATCAGAAAGTGACGGTTATACTGTCAAAACCCCTTCTGAAAGGGTCTATGAATAACAACCTTGGACTTTGGAGTACGGTTACTCAAGGTAGTTACTAACTGATTAGATCAGACCACGTCCAACATTGGTTGTTGGTGATAACACTGATAATTACTATTAGATCAAAATATCGACCCACGAAGAACGCAATGGGAGTATGGTTTAACCATTACCCATTGTGGTTTTCTGAAGACTTTGCAGTTTACAGAGGTGATTGATAACCTATGGTTCCTTGCGGGCTATATAGGATTCTGATCAATAGAGGTTGGTTTAAAAGCCATAACCCTGTGAATGGAGTTTTGGTACTCCAGTTCTGTTCACACTCTAGTGGAACCACCTGAGTGTCTCAGGCCCAGTGGGAGTAATTGGATCAACATGATAAGAGTTGAATGATTAGAAAGTTTAACTTTCGGTACAAAGATGATTGGTCTAGGGGTGATTCCCTAACAAGTAGAGAGTTAACCAGACCGTGAACTCTCTCACCACTCGGTCTTGTTTGATTCCGTTAGAAAGCAGAAAATAGGGGTGATTCCTTAAGACTTTCTTGCCAAACAAACGTAATCTGAATTCATTCGGAACATAAGGGTTTTAGCTAAGAATAAATGTATGATTTCGTTAGAAAGCGGGAAATAGGGGTAACTCCCTGAGACTTTCTTGCCAATCAAACGGAATCTGAATTGATTCAGGAACCAAGGCTTATATCCTTTAAGGATCAAAGCAAACCTCTCGGTCATTTAAAAGTAATATATTTCAAGTATGTGGACTTGACCAGAATATTGATAAGTCTTTCATAGACTGGATGTCAGTATTGGTAAAGTAGTATATACATTAGTATTCATGAATGGTAACACTGAAACAGTTGGAAACAACATGTGTGTGTTATCTGAAGTCAGAAACTGACATGCCAAGATTCTCTTTATGAAAGAATCGGACAACATTCTATAGGATTTGATTCGGTCAAATTCCCGAGAATATATGACTGGCAATCCCATCTATCCTAATGGTTAAGATGATTTTGCATATCGGTATGCAACATTCAACGAAGTAGTCCTACCCTACCTCTCACGGAATGCTTCTCTAAACCAGAGGATGAATAGAAAATGGATAGAATCTCTTTTGATAAGAGAAAGTCAGGTAATTACAAGTTAATCGAATCTTGGATTCGAGTATTAAATAGCAAGTTTAGTACGTCCTCAAGTATCTTTGGAGAACAAGGAATAATATGCTAGTATATTCGGGTACGAACGTGAATATAAATGATTACACTGATTCTGACTTTAAGTCAGATTAAGGATGATCGTTAAGTCGATCTCGGGCTCAGTGTTTACTCGTGTGATTCTGACTTTAAGTCAGATTGAGGATTTCCTTTCATATCTGGGAGTAATTCCAGATCTGTTAAGCCGATACCACTTCATTGTGAAAACAGTGGAGAGGTAGATGATAAGGATCTTCGTAGTCACTAGAGGTAAAAAAAAGCATATTGGGAGAGTACCACCTGATTGGATGGACCGGCGACGTTTCGATCCTAAAGATCGTCTCGAGCAGACAACCTAACGGATCAGTACACTAAGTCGCATGGCATTTAGATGTTGCATACTCACCGAGTCACTGACCGACCCTGCGGCGGCACACTCAGAGTGTATTTTGACATCTAAATGGTTTGATGCACTTGGCGGGTACAGAATTGAGGGATATATCTCATTGGCTTTTAGAGCAAGTGGGAGAATGTTGTGTATAAGGGGTATGCTCTAAACAATTAATCACTTGCCTTTCGTGCAAGTGGGAGATTGTTAGGTGTAGTGCCCGAAAGACAATTTTGGTAATTGTTTTTGACAAGATTTATAATTCATCTTAATATTTGCATTTATGCTTATATTAATACACTACTGAAAACCCTAAGTATATCGGTATGTAATCACATAACTCAGTGTATGACATACACACGAGGATTGAGTTAGTGATGATATGCTTAAAACTATTTAGTCCGTGGTGAATTTAATCAGAGTATGGGTCTCATGATTAATATACCAATAATGCGCCCAAAACACTTAACGGTGTGACCGTCTTATCCAGACCGTCGATATAGGGTACCTAGTGAGACATTTATATATGATGTCTATCGTATAGGACTGTACCGATTTGATTTGTGTTCTCGATATAATTCCGTGATCGAGAAATCTTATCGAATCACAAGATGATCATATATGGATTAATCTCAATCCTGAGGTGATCACAGTCTACTGCTTGGTTCAAAGTAGGGTTTGATGTGTTAGTTAAGGATCACTTGGATACATGTGATCTGAACACTTCTTGTTGGCTCTATTCTGGAATGAGTGAGTAGTCTGTGACTTCACAGATACGGAATCCATTCCTTCCTGCAGGAAGTAGACAGACAGTTCCCTTATTTGTTAATCCTAGAAACTGATCGATCGGCCGAGTTCATATTATATTAGTTATGAACTAATTGATCACTAGGTGGTTAGTGGTAAATAAGGATAAGATGTTTTGAGAAGGGTTTACGGAAATATCCCGAATCAAAACGAACAGTCTATGGAGGATTAGTCTATATGTAATTATATCAGTGGACGCTTATTTACTCGATGATTAGAGTGTAAGTATATATCTATAATCGATAGAGTTCAGTTCCGGGGTTATGGTGGCGTAATCCCGGAATTAATAGATTGAATAAGAAATATTCTGTCCGATGAATATACTAATTTAATTTATTATATACCTTTGGTTATAAATTTCGTAATTCCCGATGTGGCTCCTAACATGCATATGTTTTCTTGACGTTGGGTCTCAATAATAATTAAGTAGTTGGACTATTTAATTGATGTGCGAAATAATTATTTAGTGGGCAAAATAATTAAATACATGGAAAGATATTTTTCATGGACTCGACCTTTTGTGTATCATCATCGTGTGCTAACCTAATTGAATTGGGGAGGCGATTTTGTAAGTATATATTTATCAAGAAATTAGTTTTCTTGGATAATTATATGACGTGTGATTAATTGTTTATTTGTTAAATAATTAACTGGAAAAATATTAGATTGATCCTTAAATATTATAGATTTATTCTAGATTATTCTAGGAGTATCTTTTATTTAATAAGGATTATTATAATTGATTTTGTATTAATTATTAAATCCTTGCAGAACAAAGATTTCTCTCATATATAAAGAGAGCTCTCATAAATCCTACACAACATGAAAAACACGCCATATACACAATTATAATGGGGAGATGTCGACTTCTTATTAGGGTTTCGAGTTGGGAAAATCTTCAGGATTTTCCGGGTAGCATATCAAGGAGGTCAAGCATTAAGGATCGATATCCACTGGTCGTTGCTTGGAGATACACATCGGAAGACTGTGGCATCTCAACTATTTGGATCTCGGCTTCTCAATCTTTGGATCTAATCTTTTGATTGGTAAGTAGATCTAACCTTCTTGTAGTTTATATCTATTTATTTATATGCTTTAATGTTATATTGATCGTGATCCTTGTTATTCCGCTACGTAATCGGGCGGATCTAGATCCGTCCGGCGATATTGCATCCAACAGTAACGTCGCAACAATGACGTTTCTTTGCGTAAAAAATAATCATGGTTTTCGAAATAATCTTTTGAATGTGCTAGCTAAGCATTCATGATGCCGAACTTAATTACGAAATGTCGGCAGAACCTCATTTAATTTGAAACATTGATGTAAATGCTCCTATAATGCAATTTTTACGTCCTTAGACTAAATCACTATCACTTTGAACTAAGCTTGGTCATGTGCCTAGGCATAGAGACCCACACAAATCGAATTTTGTGCATTGGTTTTTCAATTTAGGATCAAGCACTTACCGTTTTACTAAAACCAATTAAATCTTCAAGAAAACATAATAGAGATGAGGGTGTGAAACAATTCTCTTTCTTTCTAATTGAATCAATTAAGAGTGAATCGAAAGAGACAAAGAACTAGGGTTTTCACCCATTGCACGAAATAGAAGAGGTTTTTTGTTATTGTATATTAAAGTTGGAAAGAGAATATTACCTTTGTCTGATTGAGAACTATTGTAAGAGACGAGACTGCGATTCTTGAATTCAATCTTTAAGATAGTGAGAAAAAGAATCTCAATTGATGAAAAACCACCCTTTGCACGAAATAGTAAAAAGGTTTTTTTTTTTTTTTATCGTATATATGTAAAATACTAAAACTGTTGTCGGTTTACATAGAATGTGGTATATATACCCTTAGACTTTGGACCCTACACAATTGTGCATGAATAAAACTTTTTTAGAGTATGAAAGTTATTTATGCACAGTTGTGTAGGGTCCAAAGTCTAAGGTATATATACCACCTTTTATGTAAATCGACAACAGTTTTAGCATTTTACATGTATACAATAAAAAAAAATCTCTTTTTCTATTTCGTGCAAAGGGTGGTTTTTCGTCAATTGAGATTCTTTTTCACACCATCTTAAAGATTGAATTCCAAGAATCGCAGTCTCGTCTCTTACAGTAGTTCTCAATCAGACAAAGGTAATATTCCGTTTCCAACTTTAATATACAATAAGGAAAATCCCTTTTTCATTTCGTGCAATAGGTGAAAACCATAGTTCTTTGTCTCTTTCGATTCAGTCTTTATTGATTCAATTAGAAAGCAAGAGAATTGTTTCACACCCTCATCTCTATTATGTTTTCTTGAAGATTCAATCGGTTTTAGTAAAACGATAAACGTTTGATCCTAAATTGTAAAACCAATCCGAAAAATTCGGTTTGCATGGGGCCTCTAGGCCTAGGCACAGGACCAGGCTTGGTTCACAGTGATAGTGATTTAGTTTAAGAACGTAAAAATTGCATTATAAGAGTATTTACATCAATGTTTATAAATGAGGTTTTTACCGGCATTTCGTAATTAGTTTCGGCATCACGAATGCTTAGCTAGTACATTCAAAAGATTATTTCGAAAACCATGATTATTTTTCACAAAAAAAAATATATCACTGTTACGACGTTACTTCTTCTACAAAACATCGATGATAGAGTGATGTTCCTATATGTAGTGTCAAAGTAATTTTACAATGTTATGATAAAAGTAAATACACGAAACCCAACCCAAAGTAAAAAAAAAAAGATAAAAAAAAAAAAAGAGAGGTGTCATTAGACCAAGCCTCCCCTAAGTACTAGGCTTAAGTGATATCTCAAGTAAAAGTGATATAACCACATACTTAAAATATGAAAATGATCTAGTCGTAACTTTTTTTTTATCAAAACTACGTCATTTTCTGTTCGAAGGATCCTTCCACTTGCCAATAGACCCTTTTTGAAAGAAAAAAAAAAAGGTAATCCACGAAATAAACATCAAATAATTTACATCACCAAAAATCATTTGTAGAGAAATCTTTAATCAAGTCCCTAAACTACAAGTCTCTGCTTAAATACACAATAGAAATCTTGATGCATTTCATCCTAAATATAAATAAATCTACATACATAATAGAGAAAAATGTATTAGGCCTGTAACATAAGTAATCTTTTAAGAGATATCAATGCAGTTTGATACTAATGTGACACGGGTACATACCGGAGAACTCTGATTCTTGTATATGTGAACTTGTAAATTTTAAAAAAGTTAAATGCAAGATCTAAACATATCCAAAACTCAGAATATCTAAATTAAGAACCCCCCAAGTTTTAAAAAAAAAAATGAAGAAATACAGTCATGTATTACACAAAAAGCTACCCAAAATAAAGAAAAATCAATCAAATTTATTTTTAACTTTATGATTTTCAATATTTATAGTTTGATCCCCTGCACTCACCCTCTATTTTTCAAAAAATCCGCATATATATATACCTTACATCCTGTATTTACATCCATATATCCATACCCGTGCAACCCAGTAGAAATCTGTTCCATTCCTTAAAAACAGTTCATTGCATTCCAAGACATTACAATAGCATTCTCTTTGCAACTTCCCAGTAATACATTCGAAATATAATCACATAACTTAAGAACATATTAAAAGATAACTTCAGCCTACATTTCTTGCATAACTACCAGAAGTGGAACCACAATTGATCTATCCGGGCACCACACTTGGGAACAATTTCGATCCTACAGAGGTTGAAATTTGCTTTTGACCTCTCCAGAGTTGAGTTTTATGGATAAAATCGACTCTGGAGATGTCAAGTAGATTGACTGTGGTGCCCACTAACGGTGTTTTTTTTTCTTTCTTCTTTTTCAAAGTACATTCTAAGCATCAACAAACTAACAAATACACAAACCAACCAATTTACACTACTTGAACTTACCCAGTTGAAGAAAATTACTACATCATCCCCTATCAGTCATCCAGCTCTTATCTCCGGTGCAATGTTCGGACCCCGCAACTGCTTCTGCATGTATCCCTGCCCTGTTTCTGATGGCATCAGTTAGGGGAGTCAGATTTCATGCATATGAGATCGAGTATTTAATATTGCGTTAGATGAAATTCGAGAAAAAAACCTTCTTTCAGAAAGCCATAAACTATATTTAATGTGCAATTTACAACCACAAACTACGGATTGCTCGGTTTACAACCCTAAAGTAATGATTTTGCTTGATTTACAATGTTAAACTATATCTTCTACGCAATTTACATTCTCAATCTATGGATTATTCGATTCACAACCTTAAATCGTTATTTTGCATGCTTTACGACCCTAAGATATTATTAATGAGTTAATAGTTCGAACATTTTTTTTTTTACGCTTCAAACAGCTTTGAAATTGCCCTAAGCAAACTAAAATTTAAGCAAATTCAAGTGGATATGACTGATTATCTTATTGTTTCAATTTTCTTTGAGCAGTTATTTATTTCATTTGAAAACACATAATTTCGATGCTACCAAAGGGGAAAAAGTTGAATTTTGTCTCATGAATAATGGATTAGGGTTGTAAATCGAATACTCAATAGTTTAAGGTTGTAAATCAAGCAAAGTTATTAGTTTAAAGTAGTAAATCAAGCAAAATTATTAGTTTAAAGTTGTAAATCAAGCAATTTGAGGCTGTGAATTGCATATAAATTGAACAATTTAGGTTGTAAACTTTGCATAGGTACAATTTAGGGGAATAAAATGTCCTTTCTACTAATTTGAACACCAAAACTTAAAACATGCTTTCATGAATAGCCACAAATCGAAATATGTAAAAGAATAAACTAAGGAGAACATGCTTTCATTACCGTTCCTATTGTCACACGCGTCAGCAAGCTTTGAGATTACATCAATCAATGCATGTTCATGATCCTACATCAACAAGTAGCAACTTTCAGTTGTCAAACACGTATACAAACATAAGAGCATTCGTTCCCGAAATATTTTATGACACAACCGTTGTAAAAAGGTTGTAGCAGGTGGTATAATACTTGAATGCAACTTTTACTTCTCTTTTCCTTTTTTCAAAGGTTGACTATATTCTTCGAGATGGTCCATTTAACCAATTTGTGTTACACATACAAAACCCCTTTCGTGATGGAAAAGCAGTTTTCATAAAGCAAGTTGAACTGATAATGCTGACCAAATATCCTACATCAAGGAAAAAAAAAAAAAAAGGGTTTTGCATCTATAACAAGAATTGCTAAATAGACCATCTCGAAGGATACAGTCAACCCAAAAAAGAAAAAGATAAGTAAAAACTACAACCAGACATTATACCATGAACTAAGAGAATAACCTTTAATACAACCTTTCTTCAACGGTAGTATCAGATAGTTTCTGTTCATTCCTAAGATCATTCAAGTTGTGCTACCTTAAGCATTTTCTTAGCCTTTTCAAACTCGAGAAGACCCGGATGACTAACACTAAGCATCCTCTCCACCTATGAAAGCAGAAGATAAAATGTAAGGCAGGTGTACTTTACATGCTGTTAACGAAAGCATTAACTAAATATGTACCTTCTCTATAAGAGTATCTGTGTGAAGTATCTCGATCTCATCCCCAACAGTGCTCACAAACCCGTTCTGTGATTGCCTATTAGCTTCATTCTCAGGTAGACTCCTCAAGGATAGTCGCACCCTTGTACCAGTTACGGTGCTTTGTTCAATAACGTGTGCATCACTTTCATTTTGTCTAAAGTTTCCTAGATTATCGCCAATCCATCGGATGTCTTCAGGTGGAAACTGTCGTGTAAATGGTTTAGTAAGGCTTTAATCCCAATAAACGAAAAAAAGTACTAGTCATTTTGTAAAATAAATCAAAAAGGGTATATGAGACCTTCACATTATTCACATTATTCATCCATGTGAACTAAAGCTAAACGGTGAGATTACTTTATACTGGTCAGCTCATTTAACCAGCGCAACAATTAGTGAAATTCATCCCTATGTAAGATTGCCCTTGGAACTATACTAAAAAAAGTACATCAAATTAAACAAGTACACAAAATTACCTCTTTGAGATCAACCCATTCCACAGTCTCATTCGGCGTATTTCTATCATAGACCAAAGCATGGCGGCCCTAAAAAAAGAAGATAATAAGGAGCTCCACAATTTCTTTGCCATGACGTACCAAATTGGTAATCTAGAAAACAAAAACTCCTTTATGGTACAGCAAGAATGCAAATCAATCTGAAAATACCCAACTTATCTGCTTAGGAAAGCAGACATACAACAGTTTACTTTGGCATTGAGATTCAGCCAAAGCACAATAATAAAGCAACAATCAAAGGATGATAATAATTAGGATGACACATGAGGTAAATACTGCTTCTATTTTGAGTACCCTTTCGTAATCTTCATAGGCAAGTAACCATAATGGTAGAAAATATTAGACAGAATTATGAAAATCACCATCATATTAAAAAGCTACTACACACTACTGATGTTCATGATCGTCTCTTCTCAAGTCCCCACTTCATGTATATAAGATTAGATGAATGTATGGAACAATTTTTTTGCATCAAATTGTGACGTCGATGAGATACTGAGCTTGAGTAGACCAAGTTCTTGGTCGGAGAGGACACATAGACTTCACGGAATGCACCCGAAACCGAACGTATATTCATCGACTATCCACTCTGGAAAAGCTAGTATATTTGAGCATGATATGCAACTAAAATGTTCTTGGAGTGCTATCACACATTGAGGGGGAACGAAACCCCTTTACTGAAAATACTCCCAAAATAAAATGAAATGGCCATTCTAATTCATTCTGAAACTCGAATTAACCCTTGCTGAGCCATAGCACTACGAAATGGAATTATAAAACTGCCGCTCCGAGAAAAACAGGAAAAACTGTGACTTTGAAAGACAGCCGGGAACTTTTCTCCTGTCTATTCTAGCACTCTGTAGTTTCCGAGTTCAGGTGTGCACAAACCTATTGCCGACACTATGTAGCAGTCAAAAATTTGCAACCATTTTTCAAGATATTATGCATGGATCGGGTATATCAGGACTCACTTCACAGCCAACAAATAAAAAGAGAACAACCAACTCTTTTGGCAAGATTACACCTTTCAAAGGTTATGCAAAAAGAGGAAACAACAAAATCAAAGTAGGGCAAAAGAATCAATCGACGGTTCTTAAAAGTGTCCATAAAGTCCTTCTAGCTATGTAATTTTTCTAAATGAGGTGGCGTAACCACTCTCAACCCCTTGCTTGCACTTGTACTCAGACCAGCACTTAAACTAAGCATAAACATATGGCAATCCTCCAACTACAATGAGTTCTCACACCAGGATTGCTCCGTCTCCCACCCACTCCGCATCATGGAAACCAGATTTATACGATACATTCAACCAGATCAGAGAGAAATTTTAGGTTTCAACAAGCAAATAGTCTCCATGAATTAGTGCGAGTATCCACTCATGTTTAGTTAGGGAAGAACGCACCTCAACAGGGTTGTACTCTGTTATAATAGCCTCGTAGAAGTTGCTATCATTAGGCAGTCTTGTCATCACTTTCCTTCCAATTAAAGGATCGAAAGTTCTTTGTACATGTTCGTTGTTGAAAAAAGCACCAGGACCTTGGTTGGCATGCTGATACTGCGTGGGTGTAGACGATAACACCAGCTGTTCCAAACAGAAGGAAAAATCACACCTTAAGGCAATAAATACAATAATTAAACAGAAAGTAAAGAATTTTCACTGCAGTGATTGATGCGAAGAAAATGTTCACACACGCGCTCAGGTCTTCTGCCAACAATTCCTGAAGCAGGTTCCCATCTTGACAAGAAAGATGAAGGCTGCACAGGCACAGTAATTGGTAGAGGATGCAATAACTGTCGCGGTGTACCAAAAGGTACCGAATGAGATGCTTTTTGCCTTTTACGGGAAGCTGAAATTGTTGGACTCTGAAGTTGATCATGAACAGGTAGAGACAAGTTGGATCTGGCACCAGCGCTCTCACCTCCCTTTCTCCATTCTCTGATCCTACGAAGCAGAGGATCATCATTGACCTTGCTGAGCACCTCTCTGTGCTCGTCATCTGACACTTTGAGTTCTCTCCTAAGATTAGTGATCAGTTCTTCCTTGTCCTAAGACCATGTGCAATGTAAAAAGAAACAAGTCAATATTTTATTATGGATTTAACAGTATATATAGAAATGATGAAACCTATATACCCATGTCAGAGCATCAGACTGGGCCTTCAAAGCTCGCAAGACAGCACCATATGCTTCTTGCTCAAGGACGTGGACCTGGATCTCAATGTCACTATACATCCTTTGATCCATTGTCGAACCCACACTTCAGC
This sequence comes from Gentiana macrophylla, assembly GCA_026214975.1. NCBI lineage: Eukaryota > Viridiplantae > Streptophyta > Magnoliopsida > Gentianales > Gentianaceae > Gentiana > Gentiana macrophylla. The sequence goes on from CM047814.1 coordinate 17,396,616, forward strand.
TTCCAGATGCAACTACAATATCAATCGTCATAAGTTCCAGGATATATATAAGCAAATAAATGACTCATTCATCACATAAGCTACTTAATCATGCATAAGGGAACAAATATCCCTAAAAAACCTTTTTTTAGCAAATAGGGTTGCATCTTGATGAGGGTTCTAAATTAAAAAACTTGAAATGCATAGCCAAAAGCTTAACAAGAGGGATTGTCACTTGCTCTTGCCTCTTAATTTTTTACAAAAGGAACTTGACGGAAGGGAATTTTCTAATCAAATAAGAAAGAGAGGAGAGACCTGTTTATAATGAGTAATGCTTCTAAAAGGTCAATTTTATCAAAACCAAGCATTAGCTCCTTCAATGCTAGAAACATTATAAGCGCTTATTTATAGCTTAACATGTACTTCATGTCACCATCAAACTCCCAAACAATACGCGATATACATAACTCATTTACTTCTCTCATAACTAAAACATTCTTTTCTCTTCCCCTGTCTCATAAACTCACTAATTTCCCTAAGAAACAAAAAGACTTTAGCTGACCATTGTAAAGATACTGATTAGAACTCCAAATCCATATCTCCCTGATGCGGGCTTAAGTCATACATGACCCGAATAGCAGCACTCAAAGGTCTCGAACTTAAAGGGCTTGGAGGATTTGCAGACCGACTGTCCAAGGCCTCTACGAGCTCGGTAGCTTCTTCAAAGCGTCACTCGAGATCTGAGGCCAGAGGCGAGCATCCTAGACTGTTTTGACCCCACGTCTGGGCCCCAGGCAGGACACGGACTCAGTCAAACACATTCCCTTTACTCCCGCAGGAGTAATGGATCATGTCTCCATCATCAACTCCCTGGCTACAATCGTTGAGCACTTCCTCACATTTAGCCCACGCCTCCTACACTCATTCCATAATCACATCATGGCCAAACTGCATAAACATTTGCTATCTTCCCTGTAAGTTTCGCTGCCTACAACACACAACTGAACTACGACAGGTTTGATCCCTTGGGTAACATAGGCAGTCTCAAAACATACTCAGCCGCTTCAAATGCACCCTAACAGTGGTATAATCACGAAAACTTATCACTTCCATCTTCGTTTCTGAGGGCAGCTCAAATACACTAGTGATTTTCCAAGCATCATCATATCCCTTAAGATTTTTCTTGAGCATTCGAAAAGAACCCTGATGCTATCAATGCCCTTGAGCTATTTCGGATTCTAGCACGGGGAATCGTCAAAATATGAGAAATACACACGAGAGCATCAATTCGAGTGCAGGCGAGCAAGAGCAAGGGATTAAGAGTAGGATTGACTTAAACATAATTCGATGCAACAACATTTAACTCACTACATTGAGAATTGTAGCTCAGAGAGGAAGAGTACAAATCAAGTTGGCATCACTCACCAAGAATTAAACAAAATTAGGAAATTGATCCAATGTCAAATTCAGTAAACTTAACATAGTCTTCATACAAGAAAATATCTCAGACAAAATTGGTGACGAATCTCATTTCTAAAACACCTTCATTCATAATAAGCTGAAGAAAAACAAACTGAGAATCAAAAGAACTAGCAGCAAACAAAATTTAAAAGTAAAACAGCTTCTAAACTTGATAACCAAAAAATAAAGGCTTTGAGCAAACAGCTAAAACATACCGATTCGTCTGCAAAGTGTTTATCACCGATCTTGGAAACTTACAGCTGCTGTACGTAATTTGCAGGTACACAGCACTATTTCCCAATTCGCAATTTATCCTGGATTTTGATGTAAAAAGTAAATTTGATTCAACAATGAGACATAATTTTGGGGGAACTCAACAAAATATTCAGAAACATATGGACCAATAATGGACCATTTTCCTTTGCTTTTTTCAACGTGACTGTTGTTTGTTTGTTTTTCTACTGTATTTTTTTTTGCTGCCAGATTCCTACCGGCATAAGTTAGTTTGAGAGAATTCCTAAAAAATCGACGATTCGATTTTCATATTGAAAAAGTTTTTGGCGAGCTCAACTGGTAACTGATATACGTTTACATCAAATTTGTTTCTCATGACCAAGTAGTTTAAATCGATTATCCTATGAGACAAGACGTGTTGAATCGGTTTCTTGTTTTGACTTAAGTGGTAAGATATACATTTACATCAAGTTTGTCTCTCTTAACTATGTAATTTACTCCAGTATTAAGTGAGCGAGAATCCCAGGAAGGTTGACGATATTGGATACCATCCGTGATAAATCCGGGCCTAAAGACTTTAGAGACAATGATCTAAGATCCAAAAAACGAGAATAATGAACAAAACGAGGGGTGTTTGTGATTAGATTTAGACTGAGCCCGAGAATGTTCTTTTCAAGTTGCCTACGTATCCTGAGATAATTCAAGAATCAAGTTTGTCGTGGTTATAAGGATTGTATACATATGGAACTCTTGTGCCCTATGTTATGATTGTATCGTGTCCTTCAAGGACTATTGTTCGTGACAGATTATAGGTTAATCCAGGTTAATCTCCGTGATTCTAGGAGATAAGCATGCCTGTATAAATGACGGAATCCGAGTTGTGATCATTGGGGATTCTTTCCATAGTTATCCTATATATTACCCACATGGGATAAGGTGGTGATCAGTTCTATCTGACTTGCCCTGGCCTGAGATGCGGTGCTCTGGTTCTATGGTACCCTGACCGACCTGCGGTGGGCTGTAAATGGTGCTCGGCAGACTAGATAGACCTCCATTATAGGATAAGGGTATTTATAATTAAGTATTAGCTAATTATAATTAAGTATAAGCTAATTTTCCTTCTCTCTCCTTATTTATTGCTTGATCGTCTATGGGGCGACACATGCCGAGTCTTAGCCCGACCTCGTCAAAGGTCACTGGTTCGATTCTCCTATGAGGCGTCATGTTGAAAGAGCTTTTGGCGAGTTTAGACATTACCCTTGAGTATAAGTCAGACTCTACATGCACGACCCATGCCGATCTATGGGTTAGTCTAACCAGTTGATGTCAATTAAAGAAAAAGTTTGTTTCTCTTGAAAATTCGGTTCTTCTTTTAAAAAGAAAATTGTTGATTGTTTTAGAGGTGTACAAGAAGCTAAGGTGTATCTTGGTCTCATTCTTATTTTTGGTCGACCCAAATGTTTATTGGTAGATCCAAATGTTACGATCTTAGAGGTCTACACGAAGCTAAGCAGTATCTTGGTCTCATTCTTAACATCGGTAGATCCAATGTTTATTGGTAGATGCAAATGTTGCGATCTTTACAGTTCAAGAGAAATTAGAAGGGACTTTGAATGATTACAAGACAATTAATCCTTTTTTTAATTTCCTACACCACTTGAAAAATCTTTGTAATGATCAAGTGTGTAATTAAGTTGGAAATACAAAATTATACTTAAACCTGATTTATAAACACTTAAACTTAGTTCTTAAGGGACCTATTTACTCGATAAAATTTAATCAGATAGACTAAAACACAATTCAAACAAGATTAGATGCATGCAGTGACACTGTCAAGACAATTAGACACATTGTGTTTGAATAGTGAGTTGAATTGGGCTTCTAAAGATTTTTAAAATAGGTTATAAGCAATCGAACTTTGTAGACAAGATGTTAAAGAAATTGTGTGAGCAATTGAAACAAGTTAGAGCAAATTTAATAGTTGAAACATTTGAAAGACTACGTGTCATTGTATGTGAGGTGACACCGGTGTTATGCAATGACAATCAAGTGTTCTAATCAATTTTGCTTAGCATACTGAGTTGGTATGACAATGCATGTTTATACCGAGATAAAATAACAAGTGAAATAAGGTGTAAGCAAGCAAAGTAAGAAATATAAGCAAGCAACATGCATGCACAAAGTAAAGACTGAAATAGTGAACACATATATGTATAGTAGTTCATTCAAAATGCCTACCTCTACTATCAAGGATGATACCCATTTGGATTTGAAAATTCACTAAAAGCTTTGATGTGCTTGATTTTCACAAAGAGCAACACATACACTTAGATGGCGATTGAGCAGTTCAATACCAAAAACTTATACAAGGCAAATTACTAGAAGAACAAACCAGACTCTTGCTGTTAAAGATCAAGCGCTTACCATTCTACTAAAATCAATTGGTGGTAGTAAATGCACAACTTTATTTCTTTAGGCATTCAAGAATGTGAACAATCTCTTTCAACACCCCCTCAAGTGTGGGCAATCTGTCCCAACACTTGCACAAATTTTCATTCAAGAGTGTGGGCAATCTGTCCCAACACCCCACACTTTATGTCCCAACACTTACACAAATTTTTTATTTAATAATGTTCCAACCAGGGTTCGATCTCATGACCTCTGACTCCGATACCATGTTAAAGATCAAGCGCTTACCATTACAACCAATTGGTTGTAGTAAATGCACAACTTTATTTCTTTATCATGTAAGAGTGTGGGCAATATGTCCCAACACCCCTCTCAAGTGTTGGCAATCTGTCCAACACTTGCACAATTTTTTTTTCTAGAGTGTGGGAAATCTATCCAACACCCTCCTCAAGTGTGGGCAATCTCTCCAACACTTGCACAATTTTTTTTTAATACCAACCGGGGTTCGATCTCATAACCTTTGGCTCTGATACCATGTTAAAGATTAAGCGCTTACCATTGTACTAAAACCAATTGGTTGTAGTACAATGATAAGCACTTGATCTTTAACATGGTATCGGAGCCAGAGGTCATGAGATCGAACCCTGGTTGGAACATTATTAAATAAAAAAATTGTGCAAGTATTGGGAAAGATTGCCCACACTTGACGGGTGTTGGGATAGATTGCCCACACTCTTGATCAGTTTATTCCTCTGGTTTCTCTCAGCTCAAAGACTACAACAACCACTTGATCTAGTGCTCCTACACCTTCTGATCCTTAGTTTGCTCTTCTGAGTATTGACAACCTCAACAAATCAGTTTGATCCAACTGAACTATTACCTTTCTAGACACACGGTTTAAATTGTTCCTTAAGATTTTGATAAAGGATTCTTATAAGAAAAATCAAACAATGTAAAGCATGAAGAACTCTTGGTTCTTTGAAGGTAACTCGATCTAGAAACACATTTCTTCTTGCTCAATATGAATCAAGACATAAGGTTTACACTTAACAACAAAGAGTGAGTATATTTCTGTTTGTTATAAAACGGATGGAGATAACTTCAGATGCAAGAAATAGAAACAGAAGCAATCAAACATAAACAATCAAAGGAGATAACAGAAACAAGAAGAACACAGAATTTAACGTGGAAAACCCCTCGGTGGGAGAGGTAAAAACCACGAGCGAAAAGAGATATTTTATTATGCCTTTGAATTTTTCTGATTTCAACACACATGAGATAATGAGACAACAATTGTATTTATAGGCACAAATCCCTAAACCACAGCCGCAAGGAATCTTTGTCGATGCACCATAAATACCCCTACACGTGTCCTCCTTTTAATGACCTTTGTATAGTCATGTCACATAATGTAATTGGCGGATGTGGGACCTGCTTTGTATTCAAGTACTCGTGATTGTCACCCTGGCCGATAGTCACCTCTTTGAAGCCTCGATGAGACTCCACCCTACCGATGCATGTAATTGAATACACTTCTCACCTGGCCCATCACACGGTGAGTCTTGATTGGTTCCACCCCAGATCTGAGTTTAAGTCACTTTCTCGACAAATCTCCACCTTGACTTCAACTCTCACTAGAGTCAAACAGATTGCATAACCGGATGTACTTGTACCGGATGCATTCGTCAATGCCGGATGTACTTGTACCGGACTATCTCCACAAAGATCCACTCCACCGATCGCGCTCTCGTAGAGTTTCCGAAACAGATTACAAGCTTTGAATATTCGGTAAGTCCAGGCAAAGCTGGAACTTACTCTTTGAATCGGTTTAGTGAACATATCGCCAGGATTCTCCTTTGTGCCAATCTTCTTCACTACAACCTCTTCTCATTTCTCGAGAAAATGATACGACATCAATATGCTTGGTTCTCTCATGATGAACCCGATCCTTGGCTAAACATATTGCACTTAGATCATCACAATATATATCACTGATCCTCGATGCAACCCCAAATCATTGACTAGCCCTTCAACCGGACACCTCCTTAATCGCTTCAAGAAGAGCCATATATTCTCGCTTGATGAGTTGATAAGGCTATCAGTAGCCTCAAGAGTAGCTTTCGGTGACCACTTTGCATTTCCCAATGTAAAACACATAACCGATCATTGATTTTCTCATCAACATCACCCATGATAATCAAGATCACAAGAACTCCGTGACTGCACCGAGATCACCACCATAAATGAGACCAACATCATTTGTACCTCTCGTGTACACGAATATCCTTTTAATGACTTTCGGTGTTCCTTTCCAGGTTGAGCCATAAACTCGCCGACAACACCTGATTCGCTCGAGCCAAATCAGCCTAGTGCATACCATGGCATACATCGATCGCTTAATCGCACTAGCATAGGAACTTTGACATATACTCCTTCTCTTGGTATTCGTGAAGCATAAAAGCAGACAAATGAACATTTGATGCCATAGGAGTATCTATTGGTTTTGGCTGAAGAGACATCCCAAACTTGGCCAATATCTTTCGCACATAACCTCTTTGAGACAAGAACAACTTCTTCTGACTTCTATCTCTCCAGATCTCCATCCCCAAGATTTTCTTGGCAGCACCCAAATCCTTCATTTCAAATTCAGCACTGAGAAGGTTCTTCAGATTTTGAACATCAGACTTCCTTGCTGCAGCTATCAGCATGTCATCCACATACTGAGGACAAGATAGATATATGATCCATCTTTTCAACAGATTGTAGTAAACACATGATCATATGGACTTCTGTTATAACCCTGCTGAAGCATGAAACTGTCAAACCTTTTATACCACTGCCTTGGAGCTTGCTTCAAACCATACAATGATTTCTTCAACTTGCAAACATAGTTTTCTTTGCCAGGAACTTGAAAACCCTCAGTTGTGTCATGTATATCTCCTTATCCACCTCACCATGTAAAAGCGGTTTCACATCTAATTGCTCAAGTTCCAGATCCTTTGTGCCACCATTGCTAGTAACACCACGATTGAAGTGTGTGTCGACCCTTTGGTGAAAATATTTCATCAAAGTCAACCCCTTCCTTTTGATGAATCCTCTTGCAACCAAACGTGCCTTATACCCGACCCTTCTCGCTTTGTTATTCCTTCCTTTTCTTGAAGATCCATTTACAAGTCACAACTCCCTTGCCAAGAGGGTTGTTTGACCAATTCCCAAGTCTCGATTCTTCAATAATGACTCCATTTCATCTCCCATGGTTGCATGCCACCGAGATGCTTCAGACATGTCATCGCGCTTCCTGTGAAGTAGTAGGTTCAAAGAACCTCTACTTCTTCAAAGAACTTGGAGTGCATATCCACCCAAATCATCATATCCATATCTCTTGAGGTATCCCAACATTAGATCTTCTAGGCTGCCTTTGGCGGTAGACTCTGGCTGATCAATGTTTGTATGACGCCTCGCCGAGGTCTCAAAGCAGATCGCTTTGATCGGATTCGGTTCATTATCCGATCAAGATATAGTGTTGATTTGGATCCACCGATTGTTGCATATCAAGTGGACTCCACTGAAGCTCCACCTGCTTCTCAACACTATCGATCAAAGATCGGTTTCGCACTCGATGAGACCTCTCCACCGATGAGTTTAACATAGAATTTTCATCAAACACAACGCCCCCGCTGAGGATTACTCTGGACTGGCTTGATGACCAAATCCTATATCCTTTCACTCCATCACCATACCCCACAAACACTCCCTTCTTGGCCCTTGGCTCCAACTTCCCTTCACTAACATGATAGTAAGCTGTACTTCCAAAAACCCTTAGAATTGAGTAGTCAGCAGGCTTGCCTGACCACATCTCAAATGGTGTCTTGAGATTGATTTCTGTGTGAGGACTCCTGTTGATTAAGTAGCAAGCTGTCTTAACGACGCCCCAAAATCTCCTTGATAAACCGGCTTGAGAAAGCATACATCTTGCCCTCTCCGGAGAGTTTGATTCATCCTTTCGGCTACACCATTCACGAGGTGTATTCCTTACAAGATGATGTCCGGCAATACCCTCATTGCACAAAATGAATCAAAATCCGCCCAGTGTAATTCAGCACCATTATCATGACGAAGCTTCTTGATTTTCTTGCCTAACTGATTCTCCACTAGGGCCTTCCACCGCTTGAAGTTAATGAATGCATCACTTTTATTCTTCATCATCACCACCCAAGTCATCCTTGAATAGTCATCTATGAATGACACAAAATATCTGTGACCACCCAATGACTCAACTCTTGATGGACCCAGTGATCGAATGAATATAATCAAGTGTTGCCTTTGTATTGTGTGCAACCTCTTGAGAACTTACTTGCAATTTCCCAAACACACAATGTTCACAAAAGTCCAGATTCTTGACCTTATATCCTCCAAGAAAACCTCTTTGAAGAAAGAACTCAGATACCCCTTTCACCCATGTGACCAAGTCTGTGTGCCACAGTGAAGTCTCATTGAGATCAGGTGAATCTCATTGAGGATGCAACAAAGAAGAAGGTGGTGTGATATGATAGATCCTTGTAATATATACAAGGTTCCTCTTGATGCCTTTTGAGGACTACAATGAATCTTTAAAGACATTCAATTTGTGCCCACCTTCACCCTTGAAATTGAACCCTTGTTGTCAAAGATCGAGAGATACCAAATTCTTGGTCATCTGTGGAACATGTCTTACATCTTTCGGTGTACAAAATTTACCATCCTCTGTCCTTAACTTTACTTGAGCCAATTCCCACAACTTTGCAAACCTTCTTTGTTGGCCATATAGATTTGACCACCATCCATCTCGCTTCATAAGTAGAAAACCACTCCCCTGCTTGGACAAATATGGTAGGATGCTCCAGAATCAAGTATCCACACATCATTGTGGTGTGTAGAATCCTCGCAACTAGAACCAGATCCTCATCAGATTGCTCAAGAGCCAAAGGCTGCCGTGCTGAACTGCCTTTCCCGCTGCTTTCTTCTTCCTTGGACAATTGGACTTCCAATGTCCCCGCTTCCTCTGATAAGAATTACAGACATCGGTAGACTTAGGACCTTTGGACCCGACTTCTTTTTCTTCTTCTCGTCCATATCCTTTTCCACTATTGTCGCTAGCTACTAGCCTGCCTGACTGGATTGTCTGCTCCAAAGCACCTTGTGTCTAAGCTCCCTGGCATGTAAGCGGACCTCACATCCTCCAAAGCTATCAGTATCCTTTCCAACTATGAAAGATCGCACAAAGTTTTCATATGATGCCGGTAATGACACCAACAGGATTAGGGCTGCATCTTCATCTTCAATTTTAACATCAATATTCCTTAAATCAAGCAATATTGTGTAATTTGGTCGAGATGTTCCTCGGTGGACTTCCTTCATGCATCTTCAAATCGAACAACCTCTGTTTCAACAACAACTTGTTGGTCGCTGACTTGGTCATATCTGAGGCTTTCAAGCTTCTTCCACAACTTGGTCGCGGTGTCTTCCTCAAAGAACCTCGTTGATAACATCATCGAGATAAGCACAACATGATGGTTGAATGTGCTTTCTCTTCCAGATGGCATAATCTGGCCGTGACTGTATTTGGTTTGTCGGATAAAGGATTCCACAAACCTCTTTGTTTCAACAATTGCACGATCTTGATTTGCCATGCACCAAAACTGTTCCTTCCTCGTAAATTTATCGATTTTTTTTTACGTTATCTGCGACATCTTTCCTTGCTAAAGATCACAACTTTGTCATGATCCTAGCACCTTGCTTTGAAGGCCTTGGTGAAGACGAAGTTGATAGTATGATTGTTTTCCCTAACCTGGCTCGCTACCACTTGTTATAAAGCGGATGGAGATAACGGATGCAAGAAATAGAAGCGAAGCAATCAAACATAAACAATCAAAGGAGATAATGAAACAAGAAGAACACGTAATTTAACGTGGAAAACCCTCGATTGGGAGAGGTAAAAAACCACGGGCGTAAAAGAGATATTTTATTATGACCGAATTTTCTGATTTCAACACACACAGATAATGAGACAACAATTGTATTTATAGGCACAAATCCCTCAAACCCTAGCCGCAAGGAATCTTTTGTCTCGATGCACCATAAATACCCCTACACGTGTCCTCCTTTTAATGACATCAGATAGGCACATCACATAATGTAAATTGGCGGATGTGGGACCTCGGCTTTGTATTCAAGTACTCAGCAGATCATCACCGCCGATAGTCACCCTCTTTGAAGCCTCGTGAGACTCCACCCTACCGATGCATGTAATTGAATACACTTCTCATTTGCCCATCACACACGGTGAGTCTTCGATTGGTTCCACCCAGATGCTGAGTTTAAGTCACTTTACTGACACTGTTTAAGCTTAAGTTGAGCTTCATTGAGCTAGATAGAGATTTGAATTCTTGAATGATTGATTGAATTAAGTTCTTCTAACCCAGTTGATTCTTAGTGATCTAGAGCATCAATCATCGCAAGTTGCACCAACTTTTGGTGAATCTTCGTTTCCAGTATCAAATCTTGAATCCATATAATAGATTTATGTCGTTAGAGATAAGGATTATATTATCCAAGGTCTAGGGTTGATTTTATCAAATTTTTTTTTTTTTTTTTTGCAATTGATCACTATTGAACATGAATTTGAGTCGTATACTTCAATGGGATAAGACTAACAAAGACCGGCTTAGCGGTGAATTTCCACTGGCTTCGCGACAGCTTTGACCTCGTTTATGCTTTGTGATTAGCCTGTTTCACAGAGCACTTTCCACATTCATGTAGGTAGTTTGTTCATGCATATTATTTTTCAGAGTATGTATTAATGATTAAATTTATATCTTGGCCTATAAAGTTGGTCAGAAGTTTAGCACTGTCATTTGCGATTTGCATGTTAAGGTATTCGCATTACCATTACACTATATGTTATGAGATCTTGAGAGTCCTCAACACCCTCAGACTAGAACAATACGTGTAAGAGACCATATCATTAATACCGGGGTTGGGCGAAACAAACATGACAAAACATGCAGATACAAATTTAAGTGATAGAAGGCCAATTAGCATTATCATCACTTCAATCGATTAGTTCAATTAAACTCAATTAAATGTACTTCATTCGTGGGCCATACAAATGCGTAATACTATAAAATAAGCTGACATCAATTCATTGCATTTCACCACTTCACTATATTTCACTACAATGTCGATTCAAATAATTAAATTCAATCAATTCAGTTCGATTGTAGTGTCATATAATCCGTTGTTAGTAATGCATTTTAAGTTGTCTTTTCCAATTATGTTCGTTTCATTTTTCTTGTACTACTATTATTATATGAATATTACTTTCAAAGTATTAATGCATCAACAATGAACTATGGTGGTATTTCCTAGATATTTTCATAGTTCTCTTTTGATTATATTTTTTCTTATTTGAGATATATGTTGAAATCACACCTTAGTTAAAAATTTCAAAGAAAGCATATGTTGAGCCAACTGAGACATGGAGAGGTGTCTGTGATCGAACTAAGAATGAAACGAACAATTAATCGGGTCTTTCTTGCTCTAGGATTTTACAGAGAGTAGTGGCATTTTCTTCTTGGACTGAACTTAATCAATAAGCTGCCTACGTATCCAAGTATATACTTGGAATCAAGTCCCCCCGTAGTTCAGGCGGTTATTCGTGATAGTGGGGTTAGTGGGCGGTTGTATAAACCCCACGCCTCACGTTCAATAATCGCTCTTGATTCGAGATGAGGATGTCTTCGACCGCTTCAGCGATCGGGGACTGCCCTGGCGGTCGGCCTTTCTTCTATATCGAGGGACACCGCCTCGATCGATCGGGTCTTGGTCCCGCCTCTGCTCGCCTGGTCGCTCCGTTCGCTCGACACGTGGGTGATCCGGGTCACCCTAATCAAAGCCCCCAGATCTTATTCGATCAGTCGGCCTTTGTTATAGATTAAGATCTGAATTCCAAAGTCGCTCCACGTGTACCGCCCGGATGGCCTCTCCACTGTGTCTCGGTTAACTCAAACGCCCCTCAGTGCACACGCTTTGCCACTTCAATCAATGCGCGCCCAAGAGTCCCATCCTTTGGTTAAAAGCTTGTTAAATCTATCGGATTACGCAAAAATCCATCATTATTTAAAGACACGGAGATTCAATTTGACAACTTCGCTCCCTCAATTAACAAGTAAGTCCTTCATCTTTCTGCCATTGAAATCTATTCTCTTTTTTGTTTTTGCTCCTTATGAATCCAAATCTGCCTGAGATTTCCAATCCCGGTGAAAATCCTCTCTTCTCTATTCTTCCCCCGCACTTGATTGCCTCTATTGTTCCTTCCCTTGTCGAATCACCTCCGACCGAATACAACATTTCCGGTTTATCTGCGCCCATAAGAGCATTGAGGAGGACCTACGAGACTAAGAAAATGATGGCTTGCCACGGAATTGATTCCAATCTGAAGGATTCAGATATCACAGATATCTGCGATAGGTTTGGGATAAACAAGAATACTTATGCCCCTATCCGTCCTGCACCTGGAAAGAGTGCTGCTGCTCCTCCTGCTGGGTACTGCACTGTTTATAAAGAACAGTTTGAATGCGGTCTCAGATTTCCTCTTCCTCCGGCTTTCTTGGAAATACTTCGATATTACGACCTGGGGCTTGGTCAGATAGTTCCCAATAGTATAAGGGCCATTACCGGTTTTTTAATTTGGTGTAGGTGTTTTGTGACCCCTTTCTCCTTGTCACTATTTAGGACCTTTTACCAGTGCAAACAAATTAAGAAGAACCCTGGCTGATCTGGTATTGTTTCTGTAGGAGAACTGATAACCTGAGTGGTGTCCGTTTGATTAAGAAAACCGATCAGTCCTTCTCTGACTGGAAGAAACACTTTTTCTTCATTAGGCACAACACTATTAGGGATTTGGGTAAATGGAACACTGCCACCAAGAATAGCGATGTGCTAGAGAGCAAAGCAGATAAAAAGTTGTTAAAGGATATCAGTGAGTCCCCGATATATTTGGGTTTGAGACATTCTGATTCTAATCGATTGATCTTTTGCTCATTTGGAGGCTGGCCGCCCAGAGCCTTACGTTGAACTACCAGATGAAAGATATAATTTAAGTAGGGCCTCCTATTCGAAGCATTTATGTTTTCCTTCTGTAGCCTATTTAATTTTTTTGTTGTTATTTGCAGTGGCAAGCTTCACTGACATCATCCAAATCGCTGATGAGGCTTCACCTCCCGTGAGGCCGGGGGACGCGTCTGGTCTCATTATCAATCAAGATGTACTGCATCGGGATCGCCAAGCCTGTTTGTGATCATCCAATTGAGCCTTCAAACGAGATTGATCAGGGTGAGGGCGATTCTGAAGAGACCAATGACTATCAGTTGGTTCCTCGCACTGCTTTGATAGAGAATACAGATGAAACCAGACGTGCCTCAAAGCGCATTAGATCTCAAGATCAGGCTGACAAGGATGCTGGGACCTCAGAACGCCATCAGGGAGAAAGATATGACTGGAAAGAATGGTCCAATCAAGATATATCGACATTTGTAAGTGTTTTGTTTCATAGATAATAACTCGTTTCCTCTAGATTATATAAATTAATTGTGTACCCTGCTTTCCTTGCTAGGGGGCTAAACTGGGGAAGGAAATTTTGACCCGACTAAGGAACTCGGGTAAGGTTGAGGAAAACTTAGCCAACTCTTTATCGGAATGGAAAGCTAAGTATGAGGATTTACTGAATACCTCTGCTGCTGAGAAACTGGCTTTATCCGACGAGCTAAAAGTTAAAAATGACGAGCTGAAAGTTAAAAATGACGAGTTCCAGACTCAACTGGCCACGGCTACTCAAGTCAGAACCAAATTGGAAGAGATAGTAGCTACCCTTGAGAAGGAGAGAGACACTATGAAGAGCAAGCTACCTGAGCACATTGCTGAAGCCCTTGATAGCTATAGGAGGTCTGATCAGCTGGCTGATAATATCAAAATGTTGTTTGCCCCAATAATTTGGTTTGGGTACTCCTCAGCCATTGAGGACATGAAAGCCGCTGGCCTTAATGTTGATGCTACCAAGCTCCCCCACGCGGGCTGGAACAGGAACGACGGATCTCAAATCTACGAGACCAGATTCAAGAAGTTTAGAGATGGGGTGGACTTGGTCTCTAAGTATGGCAAGAAACCTCCACCTGTTCAAACCGGCTCCTCGTCCCAATCTCAAGTTCCTTCGAATTCCAAGTGAAGACATTCAGCCTATCCTCTCCTTTATTTTTGATTTCAAACATTGTATAACATTATATTTTTGCTGTTGTTGCGTTGCTTTCCAACTCGGTTATCTTTATGAAAGTTTTTGATTTTTGGTTCCATCTGCGTATTTTTTGCCTTTCTGCCTTGTAATGCACTCCTTTATTATACTCACCTCCCCAGGTATGAAGTGTGATTTGCTATGTAGCACACGTCATAATGTGAGTGATTCAGACTTAATCGATTTTGAAGAAGTGAATTATTCTCCTTAAAGAGATTTCGACTGGCTTGAGGTCTAAAGTATACGACGACACGAGGTCCAAAATAAATGACCGACTGTGGTCAATAAATGATCGATTTTTCACACTTAACAAGTTAGTTTTTCAAAGGGTTTTCGACTGACTGAGGTCTAAATAAATGACGACTTGAAGTCAATGAACGATCGATTTTTTGATTTTATAAATTTTCTCTTTTAAAGAGTTTTCGACGACTGAGGTCTAAATAATTGACGACCTGAGGTCAATGAACGATCCGGTTTTTCAAACTTAATAAATTTTCTCTCTTAAAGAGTTTTCGACCGACTGAGGTCTAAATAAATGACGACACGAGGTCAATGAGCGATCCGATTTTTCGGACTTAATAAATTTTCTCTCTTAAAGAGTTTTCGACTGACTGAGGTCTAAATAAATGACGACTGAGGTCAATGAGCGATCGATTTTTCGGACTTAATAAATTTTCTCTCTTAAAGAGTTTTCGACTGACTGAGGTCTAAATAAATGACGACTGAGGTCAATGAGCGATCCGATTTTCGGACTTAATAAATTTTCTCTCTTAAAGAGTTTTACCATGATAACATAATACTGACAATTCAACATAATTAAGAACTTTAAAAAGTCATAGTGCATAATAGTTTACAAGATAAGATGACAAGCACTTGCCTCAAACATAAAACTTCCTCAAATTAATTGCATTCCAAACTTTCTAGAATGGTCTTCCCTTTGCTATCGGCCAATTGATATGCCCTTTTCCATGTACTTTGATGATATGATAGGACCCTCCCGATTAGGGACTGAGAGTTCCGCTTGGTTCCTGCCTGCTGATCTCATTTTTCCGTAGGACCAGATCTCCAACTTTAAAATAACCTTGCTTTACCTTGGAGTTATAATACTGGGAGACTTGCTGCTTATACTTAGCCATTCTGATTAAGGCAATATCCCTTTTTTCTTCCAGCTCATCCTTAGTGTGCCTTATTTCCTCTTTTTGGACCTGGTCGTTATGTAACGTTGTCCTGGGGGATGGCAGTCCAATTTCTGCCGGAATAACAGCTTCACACCCATAAGCCAATGAGAATGGGGTTTCATGTGTAGACATGTTAGGGGTAGTCCTATAAGCCCAAAGGATGTTTGGTAGATGCTCTACCCAGTGCTTTCCCTCTTGCTCTAGCCTCTTTTTCAATCCGAGCTTGATCTGCCTGTTAGTTTGTTCCACTTGACCATTTGCCTAGGGATGACCAACAGAGGTGAAATCTTTGTTTAATGCCCAACTCGCACACCATTCACGAACTCCACTGTCTTCAAATTGAGTACCGTTATGCGAAATAATGGTTTTTGGTATTCCGTACCTGCATATCAGGTTTTTCCACAAGAATTTTTGGATCTGTTTGGCTGTGATAGTGGTTAATGGTTCAGCCTCAACCCATTTAGTGAAATAGTCAACAGCCACGACTAAGAACTTATAATTTCCTGGTGCTGCTGGAAGTGGCCCTACCAGATCGACACCCCACTGATCAAAGGGCCAGCCGCAATGACCGAGTCAAAATTTGGATGGTCGATGGGATAGATTACCATGAACTCGACATGACCGCACGCCAAGACTAACTCCTCTGCATCCTGTTGCATTTTGGGCCAATAATAGCCGAACAACCTGCACTTCCTAGCTAATGCCCTTGACCCCATATGGTTTCCACAAATCCCAAGGTGAATTTCTCTCAATAGGTAATTACCCTCTTCCACAGTAACACAACGTAGCCAAGGAGATATGAAGGATTTTCTATACAAGATATCATTGAATAAGGCATACCTGTCAGATAGGCGCTGAATTCTGCGAGCTTGACCTCGGTCTTCTGGCAACTGGCCGTGTTTTAAGTATGATACAATGGAATCCATCCATGTTTCCCTTTGTGTAACCGGTTGCACCTCAGGGATTTCATAGCTATGCTGATTTAACTGTTCAATAAGAACTTTTTTGTCTGATAAAAAATTGGAGGCCAACTTAGGCAGGCATACGCTCCGGTGTTTTGCGATCTGGAGAGACCTCGCTCCACTGTAATTCTTGAAATCGGTTTATGAGGATGGGCAGAGATAGATATTTCTTCATAGGTTCCTCTTTGCTTCATAATCTCCACGATATGGTTTACCACCAATTGAGAGTCATCAGTAAACTTTGAGTCATTTAACCCACAGCTTTAGAGCTAAGTTCAAACCGGTAATTAGTGCTTCGTATTCAACTTCATTGTTGGTTGCCTCGGAAGTTAAAGTGTAAAGCATGGGGAACTCTTCACCTTTTGGACTTATGAGGAGGAGACTGCTCTCGACCCATTCTTCTTTGGGACGCTCCATCAACAAACAATTTCCATTGACTCGATTCTTTCGGATTCACTTGATGATCGATAGAGATTGATTTTTCTTCCGCCAGAAGTGCGCCAGGCTTTGTGCTTTCCACAATTGTTAAGTGGTCTATACTCAGGATCATAGCGCCGCCAATTCTACCACCCATTTGGCTAAACGACTGAGTTATCCAGTGCGCTCAATATTTGCTTCAAGGGTGGTCGGTCAAGGCGATGACCGGGTGACTCTGGAAGTAAGACCTCGATTTCTGGTCGCGTGTACCAACGCAAGTACCAACTTTTCCGCGTCTGAGTACCTCACGCCAGGTCCATGTAACGCTTTGCTTATGTAATAGACCGGCCACGAAATGCGCCCCCATTGTTTAACCGATGATGAGACTAATAGCTTCATCACAAATCGATAGATAAAGGTATGAACCTCTCCTTACGGGGAGAGGTTAGAGTTGGTAACTCTAGCAGATATTTTTTGAGATCATTAAAGGCTTCGTGACAATCGGTCCCCAATGAAATGGTGAAGCTTTCCTTAAAATCTTGAAGAAAGCGCGGCACGCATTTGTCTTTGAACGTGAAAGGAATCTGTTCAATGCTGCCAGTCTTCCTGTTAATCTTTGAACCTCTTTAATATTGGTAGGAGGTGGCATCATTTTCAAGGCATCCAACTTGTCCGGATTGGCCCGGATTCCATCTTTAGAGATCATATAACCTAAAAACTTTCCAGATCTGACCCCGAATGTGCACTTTTTGGGGTTCAATTTCATCTTAGCTGCTCGAAGCACCTTGCAAACTTCTCTTACATCTTGTAAGTATTGATCTAAAGACCTGCTTTTGATCAGTAAGTCATCAACATAGACCTCCATTGACTTACCTATCTGACCGTGGAAAATTCGATTAACTGCCCTCTGGTATGTGGCACCTGCATTCTTCAGCCCAAACGGCATGGTCACATAATAATATGTGCCAAATTCTGTGATAAATGCCGTTTTCTCTGCATCTCTTGGGTCCATGAATATCTGGTGATACCCTTTATACGCATCCAAGAATCCAAAAATCTCAAAACCCACAGTTGAATCCACTAACCTGTCAATTCTGGGTGAGGTGTAACTATCTTTAGGACAAGCCTTATTTAAATCTGTAAAGTCTACACACATTCTCCATGATCCATCTGATTTCTTTACTAGAACCGGATTGGCGAGCCATTCTGGGTAAACGACCTCCTTGACAATTCCTGCTTGCTTCAACTTGGCAACTTCCTGTTCGATGATTGAGATCCTTTCTGGAGCAAAATGTCTCTTCTTTTGACGAACTGGGGGTCTGTTCTGATCCACATTCAAGCTGTGCACTATGAATTCTGGTGACAAACCAGGCATATCATCTGTCTTCCATGCGAAGACATCCTGGTATTCACGAGCAAATCATTGCGTTTTTTATGCAAGTGCGGAATCCATGATCCTATACTCACACTTGACTCTGTTCCTGGTTCTCCTATCTGAACAGACTCGGTCTGGTCTGCCGTTATCCAGGTCTTTTCTTCCTCCGGCAACAGCTCTTCAAGAGTCACCTGTTGAACCAACTGTTTCTCACCAACCACAGAGGTGTAACAGCTCCTGGCTGTTTCCACATCCCCTTTAATTTCGACCGATCCCAAGCCGATTCGGGAACTTCATCTTTGTTATGGGTGGTGAGATAAGCGCTCGCAGATCGATGATGGCGGTCTTCCCATGATGACATTGTGCGCCGAGGGTGCTTTAACCACGATGTAATTTACCATGAGGGTCCGCCTCGAGGTAGCTTACCAAAAGTTGTGGGTAATGTGACCATACCCATAGGGTGAATAGGTGGACCGGCAAATCCAAAAAGTGGTGCGAGATCATGGTGTTAAATTAGAATCTTTTAACTTCATGGCCTGGAATGCCTGTGATATAATATGTTAACAAAGACTTCCCGTATCAGCGCAAATTCTCTTCACCCGATTCTTGTTGATCACGGCTTCAATGACCAACCGCCGTTATTGATTACCGCGGTAGTGGATCCTCCAGTCCGCACCTCACTTCTCCCGATACCTTTTGGCGTTTACGAACTTTGGTTTTGACCCGTTTGACCCGCTAAACCTTTTTCTTCCTCATGATCTCGTCCGCCAGGGCCTCATGATCGTGTTAATTGTGTTTATAGGGCGGTTATCGATTTGTCCGTCCCAGTGCAGTGATGGATGTCTCTGCGCTTTCTCGTTCATTTGTTCCTCCCCTGTCATTCGGTATGGTCCTCTCCTAAATTCCCGCGCCCCTGGGCTGTTCGTTCTGAGATCTGTCCACCACCTCATCAAGTTGTCCTTCCATGGCCGCATCTATATCCTCGATTAGCTCCTCCTTGCGACTCTGTATCGTGACCAACATCTTGGTGGAACTTACAAAATTTTGCTTGATCTCTCTTTTCTCTTGGTCCCTTCATAGGAAATGGAGTTCTGGCTATGCCCTTACGCTCCATAATAGCAAGAACTTGCTCTCGTGATCTATTCAACGGGATCAGGTCTCTGTCCTGCAGAGCGCCTCGTTTCCCAATCATCGGTTATGGGTGCTCGCACCTATCCCAAATCGATTACGCTTTTTATCGGATTTCTCCTCTGCTTTTCCCTTTCTGTGATCTCCTTTCTCTAACTCGCGCTTGGCACGGTTAGCTTCCTCCCCTTGACAATGTTTAAAAGCAATGGCTAAGCATTCTTCCATAGTTTTGGGATTTTTCCCATTTAACTTAGCGTGTAAACGCCCTTCTCGTAGTCCTGCTACGAATGAGGCTAGGCTAAATCGGTCATCCACATCAGCCACCTAGGTTGATTCTGCATTGAACCTCTTTATGAACTGTAAAACCGTTTCGTCGGATTTTTGCTTAATAGTAAGCAAATGAGTACTGTTCCTTTGAAACGGCCTCGCAGCAATGAACATGCTCATGAACTTCTTTGTTAAAACTGTAAAGCTGGTAATAGATCTGGACGGCAACTTGTTGAACCAGTCCCTAGCTCTTCCAGATAGGAGCGGGAAAAGCTTTGCATTTCATTTCGTCCGGGCGTTGTATAATCGCATATGCGCTATATATCTTGGTGCATATGATCATACGGGTCTTTGGTTCCATCATAGGACTGATTTTAGGTATTTTGAACCCTCCGGGGACGAGGGCATGCCTCTATATACTCGCTGAAAGCGAAGCAAGATGAAATTCATCCTCCTCGTCTTCCAACATCGCATCTAACTCGGCTCTTGCGACCTCATCGTCGCGTGACGGGTTTTGCTCTTAGCAACTTGATCACTGGATTCTGCAACTTCCTTATGACCACCCCTGTTCTCGGAAGATAACTGCTTTTCTTCTCCAAAAGTATCTACTTTTTCCTTTCCTTTTCTCACACTCTCAAAAAGAACCTGAAAATCTTCATCTCCCATGGTTTTTAGAGCATCCACTAGGAGTTGTTTCGCCATTTCCTTAGTATTTGGTTGATCTTGCGATTTGCTTTTTCGGGTTTCGATCCTGGTTCGATCCACATTTTCCGGATCGTGTGAAGAACTTGCTAATTCTTTCCCTTGTTGATTCTTTTTTGGTGGCATTGTTCGATTACTCTGCAATTTCCCCGCTAGAAACAAGAAGACCCTCCTTCTAGCGCCAATGATCGAACTAAGAATGAGACGAACAATTAATCGGGTCTTTCTTGCTCTAGGATTTTACAGAGAGTAGTGGCATTTTCTTCTTGGACTGAACTTAATCAATAAGCTGCCTACGTATCCAAGTATATACTTGGAATCAAGTCCCCCCGTAGTTCAAAGCGGTTATTCGTGATAGTGGGGTTAGTGGGCGGTTGTATAAACCCCCACGCCACGCGTTCAATAAGCGCTCTTGATTCGGATGAGGATGTCTTCGATCCGCTTCAGCGATCGGGGACACCGCTGGCGGCCAGTCGCCTTTCTATATCGGGACTCGCCCCGATCGATCGGGTGCGGTCTCCGTCTCCATTCATCTGGTCGCTCCGTTACGCACGACACGTGGGTGATCCGGGTCACCCCAATCGATCTGCAAATGATTGATATTACTACGCATCTTAGAGATCATGTCACCATGACTTTCATTGTGTTCTCATTTCGATTCTGCACTTTATATTCCTTTTGGAGTTGTGGTTAGTTCAAAGAGGTACCGTTCGGTAGCCAATTACTACCGTCTCAACAATAAGGCTGGCCTGGCTTACAGCGGTGGCTTTGCCGACAAGAATGACCATTGTTGTTACATTTTCGATTCCGAGTCCGATCGGTTTTGCAATTTATTGTTGTTTTCGATCTTTGTGCTTTTATTTTGTTTTTCTTCCGCTCTTTTGTGTATGATATCACTGCAATTTGTGAGACTTACACGGTTAATTGGTCATGTTACCCTTATCTAGAGTCATTACATCTTCTATTATACTCCCTCCGTCCTATTTTAATAGTTCATCTCGATTTTTTTTTCACACGATTAAGAAAAGTTTAATTAATGATTTGAATCTCATTAAATGTTACAATTTTTACATTTATGTCCTTTAAGTAATACATTGATATAAATGTAAACATATTAGATCATTTAATGTGATTCAAAACATTAATTACATTTTTTTTAATCGTGTGAAAAGTCAAACATGACTATTAAAATAGAACTGAGGGAGTATATGGTCATTTCGCTTTCTCTTAAATTTTCAAGCAATTAAGAACACACACATAGAGAGAGAGAGAGAGATAGGGGGAGAGAAGGCAAGACAAATTCGAATTAAAGTGTGCTACGAAAAAGGCCCATCGATCAGGATCAGCCCCTGCCCCTTTGATTCAGACTAAATGCTTATCATATAATCGAAGAATATATTCTTCACAAATTGAAAGTTCAGTTTATTATTCACTTTTACTATTTGTTGTTAAAAAAAAGCAGTCTGAATTGAATGAAGTCGGAGAAATCTATGACAAGGAGACCAAGGGAACCATCTTCTCTTCCTCATAACATAAAGCAGTCCAAAACAAAAGACCTTTTGCATTAAACTACCTCTATTAAATTAGCCAAAATAAATCGACATCAAAACCCAAGCCTTATCCTTCATTTTTTTTATTTTTATTTTTAATTTTATCATGACTAACATGCACAAGGGAGCGTGCCCACATTGAGATCCAATTTTTTTAATTTTTTTTTAAAACGATATAGTTTTTTCACTTATAATATAAAAATAATAGAAATGTCTCCATTCGATATTTGAATTGTAACATAAATTTTCTCCGTCCCAAGGGTTATTTGGTGGGGGCCACTGTCACACTGAAATCCGAAAAAAAAAAAGCAATTTGTATTAAACGATTTTTTAGTTGTAGAAAAGAATGTAAAAACACTACTAAAGTCGTTACTAAATCTTTAAATTTACTCCGGTGCTTTAACTTTAATTTTTTTCTAAATTCGCCGCTGGTTTGCCCTAGACATGATAACGTGAGTAAGGAAAAATAAGAAGCTTCTGCTTGCCAACCTACAAATGCACTAACTTGAAAATATCTAAAATTGCATAATATTAAATTCACACAAATGTTTTAATCAGATATTTTTTATATATATTAATTAGTACTTAAAGATAAGGATAAAGAAATGGTTAATTTTAACTTGAGAAAATCAAGAGATAAGATAAAATGACATCGACCCCCGACCATCAAAATTGATCATGCTAGTAGTTTATATTAAGCAGAGGAAGCAACTTGCAAAGATGATTGCAACATACTGTATATAATTTCTCAAACTTCAATTTAATTAACCACCCTCTAAAAATAAGAATAAAACAATTTACCACTAGATGCAAAAGTGTTCATATATAATCCACTAGTTAAAAAGGAAATTCCCACTAGATATTTATAAGGGGAAGATGCCACAAGAACAAAAAAAAAATTAATAAATGAGTCTGAAAGGATAAAAGTAACATTTTCGTGATTATAAAGGATAAAAATCACAATTATTCTTTAAAATTATTCTTACTTGTTAATGTTCTTTTGTGTTTATGATTATTCTTTCATATTTACTCTATTCCATATTTATTACTTCATAATTGTTACTTTTATCCTTATTAAATTACAGTTTCTTTCTATCCCGAATTTTTTGATAACTTTATCCTTCTGAATAAAAATCTATATTTTAAATTATATTTTAAGATATTACTATCCTCTCAATTTATCAGTATACGTACGTATTATCCAATCAAGGAAGTGGTTTACAAAGTTAGCCAAAAATTATCTTGTCACCTAATCTGTTCACCAATACCTACTTTTGTGAAGTAAGTTTCGTATAGTCAAGTCACATTGGAGAGATTATCTAGGTTAAATATTTAGTTTACTTAATACGTTGATCGACAGAATTAAAAAAACTTAGGTGTTATTCAATAAAATTATGAAATCTGAAATCTAAAGACGTAATTATTTCTTGAGAGGGAGAAATCTAAGAACTTGATCATTAAAGAATTTCAATGATTTAAATTCTGTATTTATAATATAATATATAATGTGAGTATTGAAAATGAATAAAGTCATAAGAAATGAAAAATAGTATGAGCGGATAACACATGATCTTGAACCCACATACAACTAAGAGGGACAACTTCTCGTTTGATTCGGAAAAAAATACCTAATATATGCAGTATATATTTAGTTTGACCTTTTAATTTTTTTATTTGCCTTTAAATTTTTATCGCTCTCTATCCAAGATCCTGCGTTCGTCACGGATAACACGTCAATAAGCGGAAGTTTAGTTCATGCGTGTATCAGAATTCATGTCGGTTAGCAAGAATCATCAATCCTGTCAAAAGTCAACTCAATTATAATCAGAAGGCACGTAGGCGTATGTATCTTGGTTAGGTATTTGGTTATATGTTAGAGGCTATGAGTTCTTGAGAAACCTTAACACCTCAAAAGAGTGCCCTACATATGTGGGTCCAATACGTGTTAGGCTAAGCGGTTAGAGTGTCCACCTACAGGTCCAGACTAATAGGCACTAGTTAGCATATCATGTTCATGTGAAGTCATGATTACTTACCTTCACGGTGATGGACTCTTATCACAGGGTTCACGGTGAGAGACCCTCCATTCACGTGTCAAGATCAAGGCATGGTACCCTTGAACCATCGTAAATTTTAATATGGTTAGTGGCCATCAGTCATGTAATGTCACCACTTTCCTTATTTTGTCATGTGGTATGTTAGCTTCATAGCATGCCTTGTATTCTTTTACGGTATTACATCATCATATTATATATGTATTATATAATTTTTTTTTGCATAAAAAACGAACTCTAGTTGTATATACCTCTTCAGTTATCGTTTAATTGATCATATCTCTGTTATTGAACCGTCACGATCACCCTTTATTATATATTATCACATTTAAGATGAGATACAATTAGAGATGAGCTTATAGATGAGTTCAATGTGCATGCTAGCTAGCTTGCTTCACAATGGTAGTCATAGTACATATGGTATTTTTAGTCCTAGGATACCATTTAAAACTTCTATATATTTTGAGAAGTGAAGTCCTATATATTCATAACATGGCATGCATTCTACACAGGAGCGGATCCACCTTATATATATATAGGGTCATGGGTGCATTAAAAATAAAAATCTTTATACATTTCATATAGAAAAATATTTCGGATCTCGTGAAAAAAATTATTTACTGTGTTAAATATTTACGGACCATGATGAAAAAAAGTTCTGGGTCCGCCACTGAATCTACATGATTAATTAATAAATTTGACATGTATCATAAATCCGTATTATGAATTTTTTAATGTTGTTGTAAATACAGTTTTAGTAGAAGCTAGGTTTCCGCCCAGAGTAATATTATAGAAGCGCATCGTTGTGTATGCATGTGATGGCTCAACTGATTCTTTAATCTGTTGAAATTGATCATGATGTAAGCAGTAACCTATCATGATTAACGATGCAGATTACTGTTGTGTCACTCGTAATGATCAAGCAAGTTACACCTGTATCATGCTAATATAGTCTGGATAACCGTTGTGTTATTAGTATGATTACGTACTCTTCCAACCAAACTATATAAGTTGGGGACCAGAGCGATCACCATCCGATCTGACCAAGTAAAAAAGTCTGTCCAGCTAAACATCCGTATGTGTATAATTAATGACGAGTGCAAGAATTAAATTAAAGAGACACTTGATCTTGAAGATGAATATACTATTTTTTTTGTGATTAAAAAACAGTAGTTACTCCAATAAATTAAGAAACAGACAATTTTGCTGCCACCTAGCTGTTAATATTTTTTAATTATATTTTATTTGTGGTTCTTTTGTTTCTTATGTTGGAATTGGAATTAGGTGGAGACAACCGGCAGCATAATACGATAATTGCCGTCTGTAAAATATTGCATTTTTTTCCTGATAAATTTAGTTTGCTTTATTTTATTTTATTTTAAACACACTTGGGGTTCGACACCTGATGCCAGTAGCCGACATTCTGTATCAGATCTGACGCGATCTGCAGCATGCGATTTCGTTTGCTTATTGTTCTGTGGTCATTGGTAATATATATATATATATATTCTTAGAAATAATAAATGTATTTATTTCTCAAAAACATTGTATAATAATTTATATAATAACATGAAGATTGAAGAGCCTACGATAGCTCTTGATAGGGACATGATCAAACGAAATTTTTCACGTCATTATTTGCTATCTAAATTAGTTGGAAAAATAAAAATAAAAATGTGAATATAACTTGGACTTAATTTCATAGTCCGAACTGAATATTCAGCTTTGTTTTCACGGAGAGTAGTTGAATTCAGTGAGTGTGAAATTTACCATGTTCGAATTTTTTTAGTTCTCAAAAAAACAGGATTTTTTTAATTATGGCTTTCAGATTGGATAGGGGAGTGCAACAAATTGGAGTTGGGATCGTCTACCGTGAAACCCTCTGTCGTGCGGTGCCGTAAGCCTGAAACGGTGTCGTTTCGGACCGAAGCGACGTCGTTTTGATGTGTTTTTTTTTTATTTATAATAATTTCGGAACGAAACGGCGTCGTTTGTCATGCAGCAATGCAGATTTTGCAGATCACAACAAATGGCTTTGTGATGATTTCACGGCAGAGGATCGAGGTCCAACAAATTGGAAATGATCGATTTATGATTTTCTAAGATATAAAATCGATGAGCAAGTGAAGGGGCTAAATCTAAATTGATGGTGGTCCTTGGCAAATGAATAATAATAATATTATTTTTGGAAAATTTAAATTAAAGAGAAGTAAAAAAGCTGAAATATTCCTCAAGTAATAATTTTATTGCCTTTTATTTTGTGATACAATAAGCTGTGGATACAGTCAAAGAAGAAATGCACAAATCCCATGACCACAAACATACACGATTCTCCCAACATCATCATGAATTCACAATTCATGCCTCTGTTATTTTTTTTTTTTTTTTTTTTTTTGGGGGACAAATTTGAAAGAATTATAGAGGAGAATATATATACTACCTCCCCTCCGCTTTTATTTATTTTAAGTGTCGTAGTTATTAAAAATATAAACTGATCTTTATTTGTCATACTTACATTTTCAATTAATACACTATTCATTATGTTTTTTAAATGGACCTATTATTTATTAATAGATGAAATTGTGAAAAAATCGTTGCATTAATTATATTTAAAAAACGTTATTGTTATTTTAATATTATAGTTAAATATTAACTTCTCTTCTTAACATTAGTGCTTTTGTCCGGTCCGACAATTAAAAAGGAACACGAGGAACAGAAGATTACCCTACACTATCCTTTAACACGGTACAACCAATCAAAGTGGGTTATTTCTGCTTTATATCTTTGCATGAGGAATTATTATTATTATTCTTATTATTATTACTATTATTGTTTTTGAAGGGTTATTATTACTATTAGCATTAATATTATTATTGAAACACTTTAATTATTATATGCTGAATACGGAGAATTGTCCTTTTATGCACGGAGAGATTAGAGATACAAATATTAATAGTAATATTAATTAATATACAAGTTATATTTAGATCATAATAAGAGCTTTAAAAGACCTGCTGAACATAATTCGATACATATATAATAAAAAGGATAGATAAAGAACAATACCATAAGCTAGTTATATAATTGGACTAATACCATTACTTTCTATCAAGATTTTTTTCCTTTACATCTCCTTTTTCAAAAACACAAACCATCATCCACAACTATTTGAATATTTCTACTAAGTTCTCTTAATAGATGATAATTATGTTAAGATTATATCATTTTCGATTCGGCGAAACGAAAGATTAATTAATTAACCTGAGTGAATAATTAATTAATCATAATCCTTCATACACTTCTAGCCAACATTTCTTGAAATCTTCTGTAAGACTCTACTTTCTCCAACCTGAATTTCTCATGGCTATCCGCGATGAACATGTCGGCTAGCCGGTCGATATCGTCGACGGAATCCGCCTCATTCCGGCCAGCACCACCACCAGCTGCCGCGGCGGTGGTGGAAGTGGCCTTCCCTTCAAGCCAGTGAAGATAACCGGAAAGTCTAGCATCTTCATCTTCTTGATCATCTCCCAAAGTAGTAGTACTCTTATCCTCGTCATCGAACGAATCGTTTGACATGAGAGTACTATTCCAAGAAGAATCACAGCTCCAACCATCTTTCGATAACGCCTCCATAACCGGCACGACATGAGACGAACACCAATTATAATGCATTCTAAAAGACCCCAGAAAGAGCTTGTTCTTATTCTTGTTCTTTTTCATTGAGAATTCAACTACTTGAATGACATGAATGTTCTTAACAACTTGGACAACAAGGGTTTTTGCTTTTGTAATGCTTCGAGAAATTCGATATAAATGCGAGACAAAGAATGTTTGAAGCACATTCTTGAGCTTGGAGGAGCTCAAAGTAGGACAAGATGATGATGATGATTTCATGGAGAACAGAGGAGGATGAAGAAGGTTTTTTTGAAGAGAGGGAGTGGCCATTTATTTTGTTTTTGTTATTTTTTTGAGGGGAGGGGAGAGGGAGTTTGGAAATGTGTATGAGAATAGGGTACAAAGTTCAAAGCTTTGCAAAGGGATTTATAAAGGGGTTGGAGTGTGTCACATTGCAACTAGTAAGTAGGTAATTAAAATAAAAGAGGCAACCACTTTGCAGATTATGTTAGGATATGAAGTAAGACTCCTGCCTTTTCCCTTGGTCTATATTTCACATTGGATAATGACACTTGTTTTGGTTGTGCTTTTATTTATTTCCAACTGGCAAAAATTGTAAGCATGATGTTGTTAGGATGAAAACTATGTAACATACTTCAATCCATATGCCATGAGGTTGTTTTAGTTTTATAAAGCTGTTGATGGCTAGTTACTTTATATGTTGCAACGGTGCATTTCAGAGACCGAGTTTTTAACCGTAAACAGATCGTCTGTCACCAGTGGAAATTTCATACATCTGACCAAGGAGGCAGAATCACCTCTCTTAGTCGGAAAAATTACTGTTTAATATATGTCAAAGCGTATTGTTTGCCTCCTTAATTTTTTATTTTCCTTTAAAAATTTTATTTCCGTCCCTTATCAGAGATCTTGTGTCGGTCAGTATATGCACGCGTGCCCTTAACTTATTTAATTATCTTCCTTACCATCGATTAACCTTTTAGAGAAATGGTAATTCAAAATTATATCGTCAGAGTAGAAGGTCTTGGGTCAAACCTGACTGCAATCATAGTCTTCGCAAAAACAAAAACGAAAAAATGGTTACAAGTGTTGGGCCTCTCTCAATCTTAGTATAGGCCAACACTTAAGGAGACCTGTTAAAATATAAAATGTCGATTAATTACTTTCCCATCACTTAATCTTTTAAAAGAGATGATAATTCAACGACGCGTCGACTTGACATAAATTATAAACCATTAAACCAATAAGGAAGCACTTAATAATAATTGAAAGATCGAAATATTAACTATTTAGTTTTATTATACAACTGCTGCTAGCTACTATTTAAAATTTACTAGCACATTAATTAACTATAATCATAATACACTTGGCATGAGCCATCATTATCTAACAACAATATCTAGCCTGTTGTCACAACGTATCACCTCGAGTATATAATCGTCTGAGGCCACAAGCTTTATAAATCACCATTATCGTCCATTGTAAATCTTCTTAATCCAAAATAAAAGGATGAGTATGATATGATACTCAACAAGAGTAGGAAATAATAATTAATATAACATTACATGTATATTCTAGCTACATGGATAAATACAGATAACCATCTAGAATTCATTTTTTTTGAATTTTTTTTTTTTTTGTTGAAATAATCTAGAATTCACTTTAATAACCTAATCATTAACTAAACTGGAAAATATTATCATTACATAGTAATCGTAAAATGCATAAATCATGAATTTCTTACTTCTATTATCCATTAATTTCATTACTTAAACTATGTACTATTCAATATGTTCATTACATTTAATTCATTATCCACAACTTGATCATTACAAAGGGCCTACTCCCCTGAAGTCTACCTTGCTGAGACAAATGCTTGTTAACGCACAATATCGAGCCAACCCCATTAGACTTTTGTTACTTAAGCTGAATATTTGAATGTCACGTGTACGAGGTCGGATCATACTCATATCAGTATATATACAAATAATATACATACACATACATATATGGCAGTGGAAGATTAGTACCCGCTACTTTCATTTAAAAACGGGGGGAAAAAGGGGACAATTGGAGGAACCGTGGTCCAAGGAAAGAGTCTATGGACAATTATTAAAATAATATAGGAAGTAAGAAAGACAGTAGAAAAGAGATGGTGTATTCATTAGAAAAAGGAAATCAATTCAACTTTTTTTTTTTTTGTTTTTTTTGTTTTTTGGGTTTTGTTTTGCCGTGAATCTAGTGGATTTTTGAAAAGAATCCTATAGCTACTAAAATGTGCAACTCGAAGAGTTAGACAAGGCTGGTTCTTCGCCGATAACATCACAAAACCGATGATTATATATTTAATTATAATACTAATCTATATTATATTTATTTAAAAGGCAGATCACTGTACTCTTTTTCTTATAAACGCAAGATCTCGGCTAAAATCAAGCCTTTTTCCTCGGGGTGGAGAAGTGGGAAAGGAAATCTTTACGTAATACACCAATTAGTTTATTTTATTTTTACCAATAGTGTAAAACCAGACAAATCTACTGATCTTTAAGGTAAATAATTTAAATTATCAAAATTTATTAAAAACCATCTGCAGACTATAACCATGTGATTTTTTCACATACCATATTAAGAGATGAATTTCCTCAGCTTATAACCTAGGTTTTGTAGATGATCCCCTCATCTTTTGTGAGTTTGAAGCAGATTTGCATAGTATCGTCGATTCCCATTTATTGTGCAAAATGCCTTGTGTGTCATGTGACCCAGGTGTGTAGTGTCGAAAGTAATCATGGGATGTCAATTAACGCCTGTTAGGACACCTTGAGTCCTTATCCAGGAAATCGAAGCGTTAAGACGCATAACATTAAATAAATAATATTACACGTGGCGCCTACTACGTCGTATCAAATAAAAGCAAACGGAAGCAAAGACTGGGTAAATTTTTTTCCAACATTAAAGAATAGAAACCACTAAAGATAGAATAAATGTAATACTTATTACATTCAAAGAAACCAACGAAATCCAATGATACTAAGATAACTTTTACATCCAACTAATCCAAGTCTATGAAATAGCATAAATGAAAGAACCAAAATAAATAAGAGTCTTCAACTCCGCGTCTTCAAACGTCGTCATCAAAGTCCTCCTCGAAACCTTCACCAACTGTTCGTCTTCTCTCCCCAAACACATAAATAAACATGCATTTGAGGTAAGTACAATGTACATAGTAAGAAGTAGAAGATACAATTTAATTAAGGTTATTATTAAAAGCTTATCTTGGCGAGAACGACTCAATCTAGGGTTCACTTCATGCCCATCGACACGTCGTGACTATACGTTTCTACTTAGCTTATCTTTGTTACATCACTACCCGAGGACACTGCGCATGGCGTTCATCACTGAAGATATACTTGCTAACTAACGGTGATTAGCACCGATTAGCTCGGGGTCTCCCGGTATGCGTATACGTCCGATGGATTTCCTCCACTACCCTTCACCGTTTTAAGCCGGCAGTGTTGTCCACCTTTTATGGGCGTATCACATCGCCGATATGAAATAGTGTCCAACCGCGAGAATAGATGATGTTTTATCCTTTACTACACATATGTATGTATTGATGTGAATTAACTAGCCATCCCTAGTGTTTTCAAGTAAGCTCCTCACATCTCCTACTCGTACTTAGACCACTAGACGCGGACAAGTCCTAGCAAATACACCGACATTGATGAACCCTAGTTCACCAAAGCACAAGCCCCTTCATGCCCTTTTCTCGGCGGATCCGAACTTCAACTCCCTTTAAGAGTACATTCGGTGTTTTAAGCGACGCATCGAAGTACAATAAAGCTTGTTTATGTTTAATTAATCTTAATATATCGTGATTAAGAGTTTAAAACAATAAAGGACATGATGATCAAGCTTGAAACAATTAAAGTAATAGAAATAAGGTAACAAATCCAAACGCTCGTTTAAGCCTTATGGACGCCCGTCCCTTAATACGGACGCTTCGTCCACTTAAAATCGCTACAACTGTATGTAAATCACCCCTCAAACGCCCGTCCGCTTAAAGCAACGCCCGTTTGAAATCGGACGCCAAATCCACTAATCCCGGACGCCCGTCCTCCCAAGAACGCTACAATCTCGAATCAAAAATCTCATCGCCAGGCGCCCGTCCGGCTAGTCCGGACGCCCGTCCGAACTACCAAAATCACAGGCGCCCGTCGACTAGTTGAGACGCCCGTCTGCCTGGGTTTACCCAAAACCTAAAATCTTCAAATACGATTTTCAATCCGTTTTAACCTAAATAATGACAATTTCAACACATAAAATCACAGGAAACATATCTATCCATACCACGGCATCTAGGACCATTAACCAACTAAAAGCCATAACCTTCTTACATCTAAACACTTAAAACCTTAATCTAAACCTTAATTAGATTGTAGGAAGAGCTTCTTACTTGTCTTGCAGCCAAAAACCAGGTCTGATCAGCCTTGAAATCTGCAGCCTTTCCAACAAAGCTGCTATCCAAACGATGCTCTTCTCACGACGATTCCGGCGTTCGAAACTGATCTGAAAACGATTGAGATTTGCTTTAGATTTTGGTGAAACTGTTCCAACCCTTTTTTTCTCCCAAGTCGACGGCAAGAAGAAAAGAGCGAATTTGCTCTCTCTTTTTGACTAATGATTTAGGTTAGGGGATTAATGTGTATAATAGATCCCTTATATAGTTAATCCCAATTAAATCATTTTTCCATAAAAAAAAACAGAAAATCTCTTTTATTATATACATAATTATCTTGAAAATTACATATATAAATATCCAATTATTTAAACTCCAAATAAAAGGAACCGAACCCAATATTTCGTTTTCGCAAAATGACACGTCTGCCCTTTCCCGAAAATCGGAATATTACATTCTCCCCCCCTTAAAGGAGTTTCGTCCTCGAAACTTAGAACATATACAGTAAGTCCATTAAATCGGGAACTCATTGATCATCTCATCCTCGACTTCCCACGTAGCTTCTTCCGGTGAATGATTGCTCCATTGCACCAAAATCAAGGAATCATTCTTCTCTTAACCATCTTTTCCTTCTGTCCAAAATTATGATCGGTTTCTCATCATACGAAAGGTTATCTTGAAGGATCTCCGGATCAACCGTAGTCTCAACATCCGTCTTGGTCAAACACCTTTTCAACATCGATACGTGGAACACGTTGTGGACTCTTGACATGGATTCTGGTAGCTCAAGCTTATAAGCCAACGGTCCAATCCTTTCAGAATCTCCAAAGGTCCAACATACCTCGGACTCAACTTTCCTTTTGTCCAAAAGCGTCTCACTCCCTTCATTGGTGAAGCTCGTAGATACACTCTTTCACCAACTTCAAACTCTAGGGCCTTCTTCAACATACGCCCAACTCTTCCTGTCTATCTTGAGCGCCTTGATTCTTCTTAACCAAGCTGAACTCTTTCCTTAGCTTTGCTCAACCAATTCCGGTCCGGTGATTTGTCTTTCTCCGACTTCATCCCAAAACAAATGGCGTTACACCTTCTTCCATACAGCGCTTCAAATGGCGGCATGCCTATACTTGCATGATAACTGTTGTTGTAGGCAAACTCCGCTACCGGTAGGTAATCATCCCATGATCCGCCTACTTCCAAAACACATTCTCTCAACATATCTTCAAGTGTTTGGATGGTTCTCTCAGATTGTCCGTCTGTCTGAGGATGAAAGGCCGTACTCAAATCTAACTTGGTTCCGAAAGCTGTTTGTAAACTTTTCCAAAATCGACTGACGAACCTCGAATCACGATCCGAGACTATCGATATAGGAACTCCATGTAACTTCACTATGTTATCCAAGTATAGTGTCGTCATCTTCTTCAAGGGCATATCAACCTTATACGGTAAGAAATGGCGGATTTGGTCAATCATCTACAATCACCCAAATTGCATCATGACCGCCTCTTGTCTTAGGTAAGCCGGTAATGAAATCCATCGTAACCTTATCCCACTTCCATTCGAGGATATCCAATGGCTTAAGCATTCCTCACTGGTCTTTATGCTCCGCTTTTACCTTCTCGGCGAGATATCACACTCGCCACGAACTTGGCTATTTCGATTTCATCGAGGCCACCAAAACTTTTCCTTCAAGTCTCTGTACATTTTAGTGGATCTGGATGAACCGAGAATGCAATCCTATGTGCCTCTTCCATAACTCTTTGCCTCAAATCCCTAATATTAGGCACACACAAAGCGATCCTGGTACCAAAGGTTTCCGTTCTTGTCTCAGCACGTAACCCTTTGTAGGCTTTTCTCTTGCAACTCGCTTTAAATCAACCAAAGCGGGTCTTCATCTTGTTTTTCCCGAATATCATCCATCAACTCAGACCTTGCTAACAACGGCGCCACAACCTGCCGGTCTTCAATCTGATCAAAACTTCGGATTTGCAGCCCGTCTAGCCTTTCTGCCACAACTTCAACACTTGAAACCGCGAACACGGGTTTTCTACTCAAAGCATCTGCCACTATGTTGGCTTTACCCGGATGGTATTGAATATCTAGGTCGTAATCCTTCTGAACTCTAGCCATCTCCTTTGTCTCATATTCAGATTCTCTTGGGTAAAGAAGTACTTCAAGCTCTTGTGATCGGTGAAGATCCTCGCCTTAACTCCGTATAAGTAGTGCCTCCAAGTCTTTAGGGCAAACACTATCTGGCCGCCAACTCTAAGTCATGTGTTGGGTAATTCTTCTCATGCACCTTCAACTGTCTAGATGCATAAGCAATTACCTTTCCTCCTTGCATCAACACACAACCCAAACCCTGTCCCGAAGCATCCGTGTAAACGTCATAATTATCAAAGATCTCTCGAATCGCCAAAGCGGGTTTGTAGTCAACTTCTTTTTCAACGTCTGAAAGGCCTCTTCACACTCACTGGTCCACTCAAACTTCACATTCTTCTGAGTGAGCCGGGTAAGTGGTGTAGCTATCCTTGAGAAGTCTTGAACAAACTTCTATAATAGCCGACCCGGACCAAGGAAACTTAACCTCTGAATCGTAGTCGGTCCGGACCACTTCTCAACCGCTTCAACCTTCATAGGATCAACTTTAATGCCATCTCCGAAATGACATGACCCAAGAAACTCACTTGATTCAACCAAAAGTCACATTTGGAAAACTTAGCATACAACCGATTCCTCTTCAAAGTCTCCAACACTATCCTTAAGTGTTCTTCATATTCTTTCTCATCCTTGGAATATACTAGGATATCGTCTATGAAGACTATCACAAACTTATCTAAGTATGGCATGAAAACACGTTGCATTAAGTCCATAAATGCAGATGGAGCATTAGTGAGTCCAAAAGGCATAACTAAGAGCTCATAATGTCCATACCTCGCATCTTGAAAGCCGTCTTCGGTATATCTGCTACCTTGATTTTTAACTGGTGATATCCCGACCTAAGATCAATCTTAGAGAACACGCTCCTTCCTTGCAACCGATTAAACAAGTCATCAATTCTTGGCGAGAGGATATTTGTTGTTGATGGTGAGATTATTCAACGCTCTGTAGTCGATGCACATCCTCGTGCTACCGTCTTTCTTCTTGACAAACAACACCGGGGCTCCCCGAAGCGAAGTACTAGGTTGAATTATATTCCTCTCGAGCATGTCCTTAAGGTGAGCTTTCAACTCTTTCAACTCGGCCGGCGCCATTCTCGTAAGGTGCCTTGGCAAGCTGGTATCGCTCCGGTATCAACTTGATCTCGGTCGATCTCTCTATCCGGCATGTTCCCGGTAACTCTTCCGGAAACACTTCAGGATACTCCTTGACCTGGGGTCTCCTTAACTCGGGCTTTACTTGTTCCACATCCACTGCGTACAACAAGTAGCCTTCTTCATGCCTTTTCGACAAGCCCTTATAGCCTTAACGATATTATCGGATGTCGCTTCTTGCTAGGCTTGTACACATTGCCTTGATAAGTCTTATCAGATTTCCCAGGTACCTTAAAGATCACTTTATTTCCTCGGCAATCTAGATGGACGAAGTTCTCGGATAGCCAATCTATTCCAAGAATCACATCGAAATCCGAAAAGTCTAAAACCGTGAAGTCGCTTTTGCATCGATAAGATCCAACTTGGACTTCCACTTGTGGTGTCATCTTAGTTACTTTCGTTACCTTCCCTAACGGTGTGGTTATCTCCAACGTATTCCTTAAAGGTTCCAAAGGTAGACTCAATTTCTTAGCTACTTTAGTCGACACGAAAGTATTAGACGCTCCCGTATCGAACAAAGCTCGACCATAAAATTATTTAACATTATCGTACTAAGATGCACATTTATTCAATTAACTCTGATCCACAAAGATGAATAAACATGCTATAAACATAACTTAAAAGAACAAATTAACAATAAGTACTGATATAACGTCATCCTCGAGTTACGCCTCTCAGCATCGGTGCAAAAAACACGAATCGGGCGACTTGGGCGCTTCTACCACTTCCTTGCTTCGGTTACCCGTTGGACCCTTGGTCGGACAGTTCTTGGCAAAGTGTCCCGTTTCTCCACAGAGATAACATCCGTTTGTATGAACTCGGCACTCACCGAGTGATTCTGTTGCACTTAGAGGCAAGGGGTGCTCCGGTAGGTGGTTTACTTGCTGCAGGGCCGTGGTCTTCTTGAAACTCGATGTGGTGCTCCTCGGTTATTACCCTGGCTCGCTCCAAAGCTCCTCTTATTCCCAACAACCACGGTGGCCTTTCTTCCCGAAGGTCTCAACTTCCAAAGCTTTATTCAACAACTCCGCCATACTCTTAGCCGTGAAACCTAGCATGCCAGATCAGTATATGATATGCTAACCCTTCCTTGTATAGGGCCATTTTCCTCTCTTCTACCTTCATTAGCTCGGGATAGAATCTTCCCAACTCGTTAAACTTGTTGGTGTCTCGCTAAACTTGTCATAGTCAAACCTGCGTAAGCTTTTAAGCTGTCTTGCCATATCTCTGCTGCATGTGAGCAGGAAGTACTCATTGTAGAACATGGTATTGAAACCTTCCCAATCTGTCACCTTACCACTTTGCTACTCTGATCGAATCAATCCAAGCTTCATTTGCACCCAAAAGAAAATCGACCGCCAATCTGTGCCATCTCGGTCTCGGGGACATGTATGTTCTACATGCCTTCTCAAAACTCCTAATCCATTCTTCACCTTCGAGTGCTCAACATTTCCAAAGAAATCTGGACTTTGTTCCTTCTCAACTGGTATACCGATCCAGCTGATGGTGCTTGCTCGAAAACCGGTCTAGCGGTGGTCACTGCGGATAAATTGGAGGGTGCGCGTAAGGCAACTTGCTTTGGTGATCTTGGGGTTCTTTGGAAACCGTAGGGTGGGTAGCCAAAACCTTCTTGAAAGTCGGCGGGGTGATTTGTGGTGCTGTAGGTCGTGACGTAGGACCTATTGGAGGTGGATAGGGGACTGTTGTTGCTGGTGGAACACAATGGGTGAGGTGTGGCTCACTGGTGGAGGGTAAAAGATTTGCGGTGCGGAGGGTAGCTCTTTGGCGGTGGTATCGAACTTCTTGGAACTTCACGACTGGAGAAAATGGAACCGAACTTCCCACATGCCTTTGTGGGGGTTCTTTGAGGTCGTGGTGGCGAATTCATTTGAGAAACCGGTGAGGGGTTGTTGTATGTGGTGGTGGTGACAAACTCTTTGAGGTGGATGACTTGGCCTCACAACACTTCCTCCTACACCTGGCGGTGTTGGACTCTCCCGCCGAACTCCCGACGATTCGCGCGGCTCAGAGTTTCGTGAACACCATCACGATGATCAAAGAAAACCGAGCGTTACTAACGGATCTAGAGAAAACTTATCTTAAAAGAATAGAAGCCTAAAAGACGCTTTTTCTCGATACCAATCGTAACGCCCCGTTCCGACACCGAGTCCTTATCCGAAATCGAAGCGTTCGCACGCATAACATTAAATAAATAATATTACACGTAAGCCTCTACTACGTCATTATCAAATAAAAGCAAACGGAAGCAAAGACTCGGGTAAATTTTTTCCAACATTAAAGAATAGAAACCACTAAAGATAGAATAAATGTAATACTTATTACATTCAAAGAAACCAACGAAATCCAATGATACTAAGATAACTTTTACATCCAACTAATCCAAGTCTATGAAATAGCATAAATGAAAGAACCAAAATAAATAAGAGTCTTCAACTCCGGCGTCTTCAAACGTCGTCATCAAAGTCCTCCTCGAAACCTTCACCAACCTGTTCGTCTTCTCTCCCCCAAACACATAAATAAACATGCATTTGAGGTAAGTACAATGTACATAGTAAGAAGTAGAAGATACAATTTAATTAAGGTTATTATTAAAAGCTTATCTTGGCGAGAACGACTCAATCTAGGGTTCACTTCATGCCCATCGACACGTCGTGACTATACGTTTCTACTTAGCTTATCTTTGTTACATCACTACCCAAGGACACTGCGCATGGCGTTCATCACCAAGATATACTTGCTAACTAACGGTGATTAGCACCGATTAGCTCCGGGGTCTCCCCGGTATGCGTATACGTCCGATGGATTTCCTCCACTACCCTTCAGCCGTTTAAGGCCAGCAGTGTTGTCCACCTTTTATGGATGTATCACATCGCCGATATGAAATAGTGTCTAACCGAGAATAGATGATGTTTTATCCTTTACTACACATATGTATGTATTGATGTGAATTAACTAGCTATCCCTAGTGTTTTCAAGTAAGCTCCCTCACATCTCCTACTCTCGTACTTAGACCACTAGACGCGGACAAGTCCTAGCAAATACACCGACATTGATGAACCCTAGTTCACCAAAGCACAAGCCCCTTCATGCCCTTCTGACGGATCCGAACTTCAACTCCCTTTAAGAGTACATTCGGTGTTTTAACTGAACGCATCAGAAGTACAATCGAAGCTTGTTTATGTTTAATTAATCTTAATATATCGTGATTAAGAGTTTAAAACAATAAAGGACATGATGATCAAGCTTGAAACAATTAAAGTAATAGAAATAAGGTAACAAATCCAAGCGCTCGTTTAAGCCTTATATGACGCCCGTGCACTAATACCGGACGCTCGTCCACTTAAAATCGCTACAACTGTATGTAAATCACCCCTCAAACGCCCGTCCGCTTAAAGCAAATGCCCGTTTGGCGGGACGCCCGTCCACTAATCCCGGACGCCCGTCCTCCTAAAACGCTACAATCACGAATCAAAAATCTCTCGCCAGACGCCCGTCCGGCTAGTCGGACGCCCGTCCGAACTACCAAAATCACAGGCGCCCGTCGACTAGTTGAGACGCCCGCCCGCCTGGGGTTTACCCAAAACCTAAAATCTTCAAATACGATTTTCAATCCGTTTAACCTAAATAATGACAATTTCAACACATAAAATCAGGAAACATATCTATCCATACCACGGCATCTAGGACCATTAACCAACTAAAAAGCCATAACCTTCTTACATCTAAACACTTAAAACCTTAATCTAAACCTTAATTAGATTGTAGGAAGAGCTTCTTACTTGTCTTGCAGACCAAAAACCGGTCCGATCGGCCTTGAAATCTGCGGCCTTTCCAACAAAGTCGCTATCCAAACGATGCTCTTCTCACGACGATTCCGGCGTTCAAAGCGATCTCAAAACGATTGAGATTTGCTTTAGATTTTGGTGAAAGCTGTTCCAACCCTTTTTTTCTCCCAAGTCGACGGCAAGAAGAAAAGGGCGGTGCTCTCTCTTTTTGACTAATGATTTAGGTTAGGGGATTAATGTGTATAATAGATCCCTTATATAGTTAATCCCAATTAAATCATTTTCCATAAAAAAAAGCAGAAAATCCCTTTTATTATATACATAATTATCTTGAAAATTACATATATAAATATCCAATTATTTAAACTCCAAATAAAAGGAACCGAACCCAATATTTCGTTTTCGCAAAATGACACGTCTGCCCTTCCCCGAAAATCGGAATATTACATCAATAGAATCCACATTTATTTAGACTATTACCATATGTGCAATTTTCAATACCTTGGCCGAATTTGGCTGGGCTATAATGACAATGACCCAGGTTCTTCATAGGCCCACACTTGAGAGAACGTGTTAAAGTGTCCTACTTAAGAATTTGTGATTGTTTCACCCACCATATTAAGATATAGACTTCCCTCACTTCATAACATAGGTTTTGGGGATGAGGTCCCTCATCTTATATGAGTTTGAACCTAGATTTTCCACATTTTTAACACATAAACGTAAGTGTCGAAAGTAATTATGGGATGTCAATAGAATCCACATTTACTTAGACTACTACCATATTTGCAATTTTCTATACCTTGGCCGAATTTGGTTGGGCTATAATGACTCCTCAACTCTTCAGGGAGAGGTTCATAGTATTTAGGACCAACCTTATTCAGCTCGGCCAAAGAAATTAGTTTAGAGGAAAATAAAAATGATTTCCGACAAACCTAAAGATCATTAAAGGCCTCCAAAGTTGGTTTTGAACGTCCTCAGAAAAGGGATCTTTACCAGGATCATCCTTTTTCTATTGATTTATTTCAGAGAGGTTCACGAATCTCACAAATAGAAAGATTCTTTCCACTTCTTGATAGAAGTGGGGTTGTCTGCCAAGACCTTAAGCTCCACGCCGGTATCGTTAGTACTCCAACGTGCGAAGCAGTACCGGCTTGGACGTCTGCTACACTTTTTAAGGCCAAAGAAAGCCCTAAACAAGAGAACGGAGAATCTCCTACCGATAACTCTACAGAAGAGTGTAAAATCTATAATGGTTCTAATTCGTTGGGGGGTTATTTGAGACAGACCAAGATTATAATGAACCATGCGATGAAAAATGACTGGAATAATTGGAAGGGAGGCCCACCTAAAGTTGCTTCAAATAATTGTACAATAACCCTCAAGTGGGCTATCGACTCTCTGCTCATAGAGGGTAAAAGTGGCACAAAGATACTCTCATCTATATCGTACTTTTTGCAAGAATCCTTGATCTCTTTTAGAAAGGTTGGTAGGAAAATTCCTTGCAGGAGGAATTTCGATCTCAGCATTTTTAGACGTCTCCACGGCTTGAGACTCTTGGGAATCCTCTTGTGTTACAGACTTTGATGCACAATATAAAACAGAATGCTCCTGGGTAGCAAACCAGGCACCCTCATAAATGTCCTTACAAAGGGAGTCACCAGAAGAAGCATTCATAGACGATTGTGTACCAGATGTGATGTCTTTAAGAAAACAATTGTAGAAATACTTGAAAGGAAATTGAGACCTACTTGTTAGAAGACCTAAGACGACTCTTAGAGAATGAGGAAGAAGACATATATCAATCTTTCTTAGATAATGGCTCTAAAGATCGGAAGATTGCGAAGAGATGAATAGAATGGTTCACTCTCCTCTTATGATAGAAGAGGCACTAGAGTCGAAGAGACATATTCACTTTCAATTAACCCGATCAACAGTATTTTCAATGTAAATTATGAGATATGATGCCTTGAGATAAATATTTGTCGTTTCAAAATTTAAAATACAGGCTGGCAAGACGCCATACACATCAGAAACTGTTAGACAACAACCTCTCAGAATGTGCCAAGTCTTCTCTGAACATACCTAACCTATGATATACATCCCAACTCAGGTCTGGGGGGCATTGGATATTGGTTTGACCCGACTCATACACGTGACACGTATCCAGTTTTGGACACAGTACCAAAGGCCATTTTAGCAAGTGAGCCGACATAGGCTTAGCTCAACCTCTCAGAATGTGCCAAGTCTTCTCTGAACATACATAACCTATGATATACATCCCAACTCAGGTCTGGGGGGAATTCGATATGGGTATGACCCGACACATACACGTGACACGTATCCAGTTTTGGACACAGTACCAAAGGCCATTTTAGCAAGTGAGAAGACATAGGCTTAGCTCAATATTGGGCTTTACAGATCAGACGACTTCGACAAAGTTCACCTTAATTTATACAACGTAGGTCACCCTTATCATCATCTTACCGACATGGCGCATGCCGTCCTGTCTTCTATAGTCAACACGACGAAAGACGTCTGTGACCTCATATTGCCGATATGGTGCAGGTTCACTTCGGCCATTACATTCAGTTTAGGGCAGGTCATCCCTAACCCCATATGACAGTTTCATGCCATTAACCGAACATTAACCCACAATACAATAATTGACTACCCCAAGATTATCGCCATTTGAACCATGATTGCTCCATCTGCACGCCTTCTAAACGGCTCTATGACATTGACTACGACTTCAATGGAAACATGATCAACTCCCCCACGAGTGAAGCATATATAAAGGATTGTCATTTCGCAATCAAGATAAAAAACTTTTGATATTGCATTCTAGATTTCTGTCAATTATAGAATATAAACCGTTACTAATTTGAGCGTCGGAATATCCCTAACTCTGGAGACAAGTTTAGGGACCCCTAGGCCTTGTTTGGTTTCGGGTTTTGGTTCGGGGTTCATAGTTCAACTCAATATTTTATTCACTCCACGATCTTATTACCATTATTTTATTAATTCTATTATTTTATTATAATTTCTCTCATTAATCATTTCACCATTAACAAATAAAATAATATTAATCAATTCATTTTATTCACTCACTATACTATTTAACTATTACTTTATCAATATAATACTTCATAAAAATTTCTCACCAATCATTTCTTTATCTACACAAATTTCAATTCAATATTTCAACTTTATAATCATTATTTCATTTTATTTTATTACATTAAAATCTCTCTCACCAATCATTTCTTCATCTACTCTAATTTCAATATAAGATTTCAATTTTATAATCATTATTTCACTTTATTTCATTTCATTTTCTCTCTCCTAAACTCCTTCAACCC
Source organism: Gentiana macrophylla (assembly GCA_026214975.1). Taxonomy (NCBI): domain Eukaryota; kingdom Viridiplantae; phylum Streptophyta; class Magnoliopsida; order Gentianales; family Gentianaceae; genus Gentiana; species Gentiana macrophylla. The sequence goes on from CM047814.1 coordinate 17,439,230, forward strand.
AACCTAACCCGAAACTAAACAGAGCCTTATGTCTATTTTGCAGACCCACATTCAAATACCCTAACAACTAATTGGATAATCCTCATGATGTCTGTAATATTCCGATTTTCGGGAAAGGGCAGACGTGTCTTTTTGCGAAAACGAAATATTGGGTTTGGTTTCTTTTATTTGGAGTTTAAGTAATTGGATATTTATATATATAATTTTAAGGTAATTATGTATATAATAAAAGAGATTTTTTTTCGATTTTATAATAGGAAAAGGGATTTATTTGGGATTAACTACTTAAGGGATCTATTATACACATTAATTAATCCTATAACCTAAACAAAAAAAAGCAAGCGACCGTGATGCTCTTCTTCTCTCTGCGTGTGCAAGCAAATTTTTTGGGTGAAGGATTTTCATCGGTTCTAAGTCGATTCTCAATCGCTTTGAGATCGATTTGAGCTTCGAATCGCCGTGAAGGAGCGTCGATTCAACACCAAAAAGTTGGATCTTTTTCCTAGGTAAGAATTCGACCCTTGCTGCTTTTGGGTGAGTTTTGAGGATCAAAACTCATATCTTTTCATGGTTAATCGTCTCAGAGCGTGTGATCGAATCTAATCAAAGTTTGGATTTATCACATGATTTGATCTGCAGGAAAAAGATCAATTTTTCTTTGCTTTTTCTTGAGCTTTCTTTGTTGGTATTCTTTGTTAAACAAGTAAGAAGCTCTTCCTACAATCTAATTATGGTAGTGAGTAGTTAGATCAAGATTTAAGATGTCTTGGTGCAAGAAAGATGTATACTTTGATTGGTTAACGATCCTAGATGCTATGATATGCTTAGATATGCGTTTAGGCGCCGTGTTATAGTTCTTCTTTGTTTGTGTTAGAAACGGATTAGAAATCGAGTTTGAAGATTTTAGGGTTTTGGGAGAAACGCAGTGGACGGGCGTCTGCATAAAGCGGACGGGCGCCTGATCATAGAAACTCAAACGGGCGTTTGCCTTAGGCGGACGGGCGTTTGAGGAGTGATTTTACATACAAAGTTGTAGCGTTTTTAGGTGGACGGACGCCCAGTCGCACGGACGTCCATAAGGTTGGACGGGCGCCCGTAGGTTTAAACGAGCGTTTATGGTTCTAGGCGGGCGTTTGATCGGCTTTACTTTGTTTTGTTGATTTTAATCGATTCATTTTAGTTCAGCCTCAATGTTATGTTATTTTATTGGATTGAGCTTTAAAACATGATGTATTAAGATTAATTAAAAGGAAACAAGCTCGATTGAACTTCCGATTCGTTCGCTTAAAACACCGAATGTACTCTTAAAGGAGTTGAAGTTCGGATCCGTCGGAAGAAGGGCATGAAAGAGCTTGTGCTTTGGTGAACTAGAGTTCATCAATGTCTCGTGTTTTTGCTAGGACTTGTCCGTGTCTAGCGATCTAAATCACGAGAGTAGGAGATGTGAGGAGCCTACTTGAAAACACTAGAATGGCTAGTTAATTCACATCAATACCTACATATGTGTAGTAAAAAATAAAGCATCATCTATTCTCGGTTAGACACTAATCCATATCGGCGATGTGATACGTTCATAAAAGGGTGGACAACACCGCCGGCCTTAAACGGTGAAGGGTAGTGGAGGAAATCCATCGGACGTATACGCATACCGGGAGACCCCGAGCTAATCGGTGCTAATCACCGTTAGTTAGCAAGTATATCTTGGTGATGAACGCCATGCGCAGCGATGTCCTTGAGTAGTGACGCAACAAAGATAAGTTAAGTAAACGTATAGTCGCGACGTGTCGATGGGCATGGGATGAACCATAAATTGAGTCGGTCTCACTAAGATGATTAATTAATAACGAACCTTAATTAAATTGTAGCTTTCTACTTCTTACTATGTACATTGTACTTACCTCAAATGCATGTTTATTTATGTGTTTGGGGGTAGAGAAGACGAACAGGTTGGTGATGGTTTCGAGGAGGACTTCGATGATGACGTTTGAGGACGCCAGAGTTGAAGACCTTGTTTACTATTTATCATTTATTTCATTTATGCCTTAGACTTGGATTTTAATGGATTTCGTAGTTTACTTCTAGTACTTTTGGATTCGTTGGTTTCTTACGAATGTAATAAGCATTACATTTTCTTTCTACCTTTAGTGATTCTTAATCTCTGTTGTTTGGGAAAAATTACCCAGTCTTTTGCTTCCGTTTGCTTTTATTTGATACGACGTAGTGGCGCTTACGTGTAATGTTATTTATTTAATGTTATGCGTCTTAACGCTTTGATTCCGGATAAGACTCGATTGTCGAGAACGGGGCGTTACAATGTCCATTTACCCGATCCGGACGATTATCGTAACTAAGTTATCTCTGGTATTATCAAAATTGTTCTTAAAATATAAAATTAGGCATGATATGTTATTGTTAAAGTAATTTATTTGGGTATTAACCTTATTAATTGCTTTGACAATAACAATAGTGATACTAGAATGTCGGTTCTTATCCCCAACTATATATACACCATCTTCTATCCTTCGACGCAATTGAACTAGTCATTGTAGCCATTGAGAAAAACTCCCATTTTGACCATATTCCTTTCCATAATTCGCAAATACATGCATAACATAATCCAATTTTTTTTTTAAAAATTTTATTTTGGTAACATTTCAGATATGTACAAATTATAGTGACTCAAGAGAAATTGACATATATGTCTCCATTTATTATTATAAAAATCTTGATCTCAACAGACATACATAATACATCCATTTTATTACAGCTATACAAACAATGAGACAAGTGATTAGTATACTAATCTTCGTGTGCAATTTGATAATGAAAGCAAAGAGACAAAGCAATTTTAAATAGCCCATCCAAAAGCATTTCCAACGTGGAGATGCCGTTTCCAATAATAGATCTAATCAGTAAAAGAACACAATTAAAGATTTGCCGGAAACTTTAACTTATAAATTAATAAAACAACAGTAGAGATTTGCCGGAAACTTTGCTAAAAAGAAAAGAAAAAAAAAACATTGGAAACTGTGTAATTTGGGTCTAATATATTAACTGCGAAAATTTCCAACGAATGCCGTGGATCTGAATCTAAGCTAATAGTACTACTAGTAAGAAGAAGAAATTGATAAATTGAAGGAACATAGTAGTAATCAAGATTATTGTAACAAAAGAAAAAAATCAAAGATTCTTTGCCAGCGAAACATGAGAGTGATGATAATTAATCTTTCTGCTCGGGTAACTAATTAGGTAACAAGTCTATTGTTTGTTGAAAACCATGAGGATGATGTAATGAGTGTGTTATTATTTGCACCACATTGATTCTACCAGTGTCCTACACCTATTAGGGGTACCAGGGGCGGACTTATAGAGAGCGAGTACTCGTGCGCTCTTAAATTTTCAGTAAATTACTAAAATAATTTTCCTACTCGGTAATATGTTGCAATTGATGTAATATATATTATATGTTCCTTACAAAGCACAATCTGCGTATCTGGTGTAGTGGTCCAATGTTGATAGTGAAGGCGGAAGGTTGTGGGTTCGAATCCTCCTTCCTTCTTATTTTTGGGAAGCATTTTTATTTTTTATTTTACTCAAAATTTACTATATTAAATTCCAAATTCTTCATTTTTTTACTCAAAATTTCAACACTTCTTTTCCCAAGTTTACTATATTAAACTTCAGATTTTTAATTTTTTTTTACTCAAAGTTTCAACACTTATTTCTCCAGATTTCTAAACATTTTAAAAAGATAATTGATATGACATCCGAAAATTTGTAAACTTATTTACTTTGTTAATCTTTAGATTTTTTTTTATCGTCAATTATTAATATGAAAAACAATATAGTCAATGTCTTTTTATAATATAAACCCACAACAACTTTCACATATGTATATTACTAAAAAAAACTTTCACATCTGTATAAACCTACAACAAATTTCTTATATGTATCTACGGAAAAAATAATTAAACACTTTTTCCACGACAATTAATTTTTAGAATTCCGCCCCCCCTAAACTATAATCCTGGCTCCGCCCCTGAGGGGTACCATACCAATTTTAGAGAATCAACATTTAGAATCTTCGTTATGGAATAAAAAACCGACTTTCCAAAGATGGGTTTTTAGAATACACATACGTGAAATCGGTTTTTGGACACATAACCGACTTTCAAAAAGTGGATTATAGTTTGATACATAGGTAGTGTGATGCATCGATAGAATCAAATGTGATGTAAATAAACCCCAACAACAATTTAGAACCGACGGATAATATCGTATACTGCACATGTACATAAACATTAAAATTGTTGTAACGCCCCGTTCCCGGACACCGAGTCCTTATCCGGAATCGAAACATTCGGCACGCATAATATCAAATAAATAATATTACACGTAAGCCTCTACTACGTCGTATCAAATAAAAGCAAACGGAAGCTAAAAATACTAGGGTAATTTTTTTTTTCAAATAACCAAGAATAGAAATAAAGAACTAAAGAAGGAAATGTAATATTGTTACATTGGAAAAAGAAACCAACGAATCCAAAATGTATGAATTCCAAAGTACTAAAAGTAAACTACTAGTTCCAATAATCCAAATCTATGAAACAAATGTAAATAAATAAATAATGAACAAGGTCTTCAAGTCCGGCGTCCTCAAACGTCGTCATCAAAGTCCTCCTCGAACTCTTCATTTACATGTTCGTCTTCTCTCCTCCAAACACATAAATAAACATGCATTTGAGGTAAGTACAATGTACAAAGTAAGAAGTAGAAGATACAATTTAATTAAGGTTTATCATTAAGGGGTTATCTTAGTGAGACCGACTCAATTTAGGGTTCGCACGTGCCCATTGACACGTCGTGACTATACGTTTCTAACTTAGTCGATCTTTGTTACATCATTACTCTCAGGACACAAAGCATGGTGAAAATTCCACCACGAGATATACTTGCCAACTACGGTGATTAGCACGGTAGTCCCGGGATCTCCCGGTATGCATATACGTTCGATGGATTTCCTTCACTACCCTTCAGCCTTTTGAGCCAGTAGCGTTGTCAACCTTTTTATGAACTGAAGAGAGTTTGAGAAAGTAAATTATACTTGAGTACATGTTAAGGGTGAATTTATACGATTTATATGGATATATTTTATGATAATTTCCCTAATATTTGTATAATTTGCATAAGAAACGAGTGTTTAATGGAATTATTGAGTAAATGAGGTTTTTAATGAGTTATTCGCAAAATAGGTTAATTTTGGTGTTTTAATTTTCATTTTATGATTATTTGGATGATATTACGTTTTGTGATGTTTTAATGTGTTATAGGTACGTGTTTGATGCTCAAATGATGATCAAAAAGAGATAAGAGTCGAATTACATTGATGATAGAAGATGATTTGGATTGAAGAAAAAGAGATAAGTATGGGAAAATCAAGATTAAGTCGATCCTGGACTGGCGTCCAGAAGCTTGAACTGGCGTTCAGAGTGGACGAGCGTCTGAATAAGTGGACGAGCGTCCAGGAGAGGGAAGTTGATTCAGAGAGGTTGGACGCTGAGTGGACGGGCGTCTGAAGCAAGTCCAAGGTATCTTGGACGGGCGTCCAACAAGACGGACGGGCGTCATTCGACCGACTTACAGCAGCCGACTTTATTTTCTATAAATACCTGCGCTTTGTAAACCCTAGGGATATAATTTTATACAGCCGCATACACAGAAAACCCTATGTTCGAGCCAAGTAACCTCGGCCGGCTGAGCCTTGGTGCTTGGCCGGCCGAGGGTTGTTTCTTTTCATCTTTATTTCGTTTTTTCTGCTGTTTTTGGCAGGATGATTTGGAGGCTAGACAATTTGTTCAAGTTATTTAAATCCGTTTCATCAGGTTCTTTCTTTTCAATCTTGAGTTTGTTTTGTGATTTTTAATTCAAGTTGTATTTTTCCTATGCTTATGTGCTATGCAATCGATATCGAGAGATGAATTGTTATTGATGTTTACCGTATGACGAGAGTCGGTGTAAACCTTAGATCACCATAGGAAAGATGGGATTTTTAATCTTGACATAACGAGAGTTGATAGGTTGAATATCTAGGTTGCTAGATTGAGAGATCTTACACCTTGGTTTGAGAGCGTCAATCTTATATATCGAGAGATGAGAGATTGATAGGCGAATTATCTACGAGAGTAGAAATTCATACCTTTGATAGGTGAACCACAATTTTAGTTGACTCATCACAAGACAACTTTAGAGAGGAAATTAAGGGTTGCGGGATCGGTGGATAATTACTTGTTCGATTGTTTAATCACCATGATCATCGTTGTTTAAATTCATAGTTGTTTATTGTTTTCTTTTTAGTTTATATTTTAGATTTAAGTTCGCAATTATCGTTTCCTGGCTTTGGACTGACAATCCTCTGTCCAGTTTTCTTTTCGTTTGTAGCTTTAGGTTTAGAAATAATTGGTATCAATCTTAGGAAAATTAATGAACTAGATACCCCGATTCCCTGTGACCGACTCCGGTATTAATCGCTATACTACGATCCCTACACTTGGGGAATACCGGATTTATAAATTTTATTACTTGTTAATTTCCATGCATAAAATCCGTGACAGTACACTTCAACTTGTTTATTCATGTTGAAAGAATGAGTATAAATAGATACAAGAGAGGATCCTAGCTAGTAAAGTAAAAGTAACTAGAGCCGGCTAGAATAAATGCTAGAGTCGGCTATGTATAAGCTATTACATAATAGGACAAAAGATAGTTACTTTATGACTTTTAGGACATATTAATTGTTTATTTAATACAATTAATATGTCTCTTTGATACATAAGTAACATGTTACAATGTCACGTGTTCAATGTAATATTATGTAATATTAACCATAATATTTCCACCCCCCCTCAAACTGGGTTGTATATGTTAATACAGCCAAGTTTGCTACTCAGTCTGCTGTACATAAGCGGTGGAATTGCCTTTGTGAGAATATCAACATTTTGGTCTCATTGAGGAACATATCAAGTTGAATGATCTTGGCATCGATCTTCTCTTTAAGGAAATATCATCAATATCAACATGTTTGGTTTTATCATGATGAACTGGATCCTCTGCCATGCATAAGGCTGAATTATTGTCACAGCAGAGTGTGATAAGTTGCTGAAGGGGCTAGGGCTGTTGAAGTTCAGTCAGGACCCTTTTTATCCATAGAGCTTCACAGATACCCAAAACTAGTGCCCTGAGTTCAACTTTCAAGATCGCTTCTAGAGACGAGAGGTTGTTTCTTGCTCCTCCAGTGACAAGATTTCCCATATATAAAAACAAGAGCCTATAGTAGATCTTTTGTCTGTAGTGATGACCCAAATTAATCAAGATCGGTGTAAACCTTGATAGATCTCTGCCAGATTTGGTGAAATGTAAGCCTTGGCCAGAGTGGACTTGGTACCTCGAAGATCATGTTCACAAAGATCCCAATGTTGCTCAGTAGGGCAATGCATGAACTGGCTAACCAGATTGACTCCATATGCAATATCAGGTCTTGTATGGGACAGATAAATGAGTTTCCCTACAAGTCTTTGATATTGATCCTTTTCGACAAAGAATGTCACCATGCGGTGAGGTATTACCTGGTCTACTCTGGGGATACAAAGAGTTTGCATCCCAAAGATACCGCTTTCCTTCAAAGAGTCCAAACACATATTTCCTTTGAGAGATAGAGATACCCTGGTTGTTTCTTGCAATTTCCATACCAAGGAAGTATTTAAGATAGCCCAAATCCTTGACTTGAAAAACCTTTGCCAGTAGAGTCTTCAAATTGCGGATCTCAAAGAGAGTCATCACAAAGTGAGGATGATATCATCCACATATACAATAAGAATAGATATTTTACGGCTAGTGGTCTTGATAAACATGGTGTGATCTCGAGTTGCATTGATGATATCCAGGCTTTAACCACAAGAGTGAGTTTCCCAAACCAGGCTCTTGGGGATTGCTTTAGGCCATATAGAGATTTCCTCAATTTACAAACCTTTCCTTGAGTGTGAGGATTGGTAAAACCAGGAGGTACATTCATATAGACTTCCTCAGTAAGGTCACCATTTAGAAAAGCATTCTTGATATCCAATTGGTGGAGAGGCCAGTCAAGTTGGACAGCAAGTGAGATCAGTACCCTGACAGTGTTTAACTTTGCCACAGGTGCAAAGGTCTCTTTGTAGTCAAGTCCATATGTTTGAGTGAATCCCCTTGCAACCAGTCTAGCTTTGTATTTGTCAATAGTACCATCAACATTTGTACTCGATAGTGAATGACCACTTACAAATGACCTGTCTTCTTTCCATGTGAGAGAGTGGTGAGGTCCTAGGTATGGTTGTCAGGAGAGCGATCATTTCGATTTTGATACCGCCTTCCACTTATCATGTTGGAGAGCTTCTGTATATTCTTAGGAATAGAGTGAGTATCCAAATCCTGTGTAAACATGGCAAAAAAGCGGTGATAACCGATCATAAGATAAATAATTATGAATAGAATGATCGTGAGTGCAAGATCTCTTTCCCTTCCTAATAGCAATAGTCTATCATCAATGTCGCAGGTTGAGAGTCGATGGGTTCTTTGAGCATCGTGAGGCTCTGGGTCGAGAGCCTTTGGTTCGATGAGGTTGCCGAGGATCAGTGAGTTTCTTGAGAGTCGCATAAGTCTTGAGGTTCGATCTGTTGAGAATCGATGGTTCTTTGAGGTTAAGAGTTTCTTTGAGGAACAGATTTAGGTCAATTTCAATTAGGTTTCCATCGGTGATCGCCTCAAAGTGGACTTCTTTGTAGTAGGAGTTCTTTCAAAGAATTTTACATCCATAGAATTGTAAAATCTCTTTTCAGAAGGAGAATAACACCTGTAACCTTTCCTGTCCTTTGCATATCCTAGGAAAATGCACTTGTGAGCTTTGGGATCAAGTTTGCTTCTGTGTTGGGCATGGATATAAACAAATACAGTGCAACCAAAGATTTTTGGAGGTAATTGGGAAATAAGATGAGGGCAGGAGTGTGTGGTCAGGAGGGTTTGGATAGGAGTTTTGAAGCCTAACACTCTGCTGGGAAGTCTGTTGATTAAGTAAGTGGCAGTTAATATAGCTTCACCCCACATATACTTTGGAACATGTGTGGTGAACATGATTGATCTAGCCATCTCCAGCAGGTGCCTGTTCTTTCTCTCAGCAACCCCATTTTGTTGAGGTGTTTCCACACAACTACTGATATGGACAATCCCCTTATTCATCAAGAAATTACTGAGGTTAGACTCATAGTACTCAAGTGCATTATCAGTCTTTAAGATCTTGATCTTAGTGTCAAATTGAGTAGAGATCATGTTGTAAAATTCCTGAAAAATTGTTCCAACATCAGATTTATCCTTCATTAAAAACAACCATGTGTTCCTAGTATGATCATCAATGAAAGTGACAAACCACCTTTTTCCTGTTATACTTTTTACTCTTGAAGGTCCCCATACATCACTATGAATTAAAGTGAAATGTGTGGATGGCACATAAGGCAGTTTGGTATATACAGATTTGGTAAGTTTAGCAAATTGGCAAATATCACATTGAAGATCATTGACATTACATCCTTTAAATAATTCAGAATTCTGGACTTCAAATAACCAAAACTTGGATGTCCTAGTCTATAATGCCATAACATGATATTGTCTAAGGTTGAAGTGCAGTCATTGAGGCGATTCAGCCTTGATCTTGTCTTCAGCGAGGTTGACCACATACAATCTCGAAGCGTGGTTTAGCCCTCCCAATTACTTTCTGTGAAGAAGGGTCTGGAAAGTGTGCGATTCTTATTAAAAACAACAATCCAATTCAAATCTTTTGCTAGTCTCTTGATGAGATATGAGATTGCAAATCTAAGTTTGGAACAAAAAGGACATCCTTTAGGCATATCTTATTAGTGAGTTTAACAGTTCCAAAACCCTTTGCACACGAGATAGATCCATCAGCAGTCTTAACTTTGTGAATTTGATGACATGGCATAAGTTGAGTTATGAGGTTTTTATTGCCAGTCATATGGGAGGAGGCCCCAGAATCAACAATCCATGTTTCATCACTAATAGAAGAGTAGAATTTACCTGCATTTGCCTGAGTAGCTATGTCAGTAGAGGGACTACCTTCTTTTTGTTGGGTGAGGAAAGCTTTGAATGCAGCAAACTGAGCATTCAGCTTGTTATCATTCTCCTCTTCATTGACATGCCTGCCCTGACTTTCCCTGGTAGGCCTGGAGGAGTTAGGCTTGCCATGTAGCTTCCAGCAAGTGTCCTTGGTGTGATTTGTGCGTTTGCAGTGCTCACAGAACAACTTTCCAGTTCTATCAGTAGGCTTCCTGGATGTCTCAAGATTCTCAAGACGCTCTCGACGGCGATCGGCCAGGTAGCACTTTCGAAGTAGGGTTGTCGCAGGGAGTTCAAAGAAACATCACTTTCCTCCTGCTTTCCTCATGTTTGACCTCAGCAAACATGGATTTGAGATTGGGGAGAGGTTTTGTGGCAAGGATTCTTCCTCTAACATCATCAAGAGTAGGATTCAAATCCAAGAAGAAATTTGAATACTCTCTTTTCTCAATAATGTCCTTATAAAGGCAAAGATCCTTAACATCATTCCAGGGGTGAGTTTCCAACATATCTAGGTGTTGCCATGCCCTAGATAGTTGGTTGAAGTATTGAGTTACAGACATATCCCCTTGCCTGCAATTTTGGATTTGAGCTTCAAGATCATAGACCTCAGATGTATTGTCCTTTTTTGAGTAAAGGCCTCTCGGCATTGTCCTGCATTTCCTTTGCGATATCATACATCATGAAGTTCTCACTGATCTCTTTTGTCATTGACCTCGTGAGGATGGTCATGACTTGGTTATTTTCTGTATCCCATGCTTCAAACTTGGGGTCAGTTTCAGCAGGGGCAGGTTTGGAACCAGAAAAATATCCCATCTTGCTCTGGCCTGAGATATACATTTTCATAGATCTTGACCACAACAGGTAGTTGTTGCCATCAAGTCTGTGATTTGTAAAAGAGTGGTTTTCAGTGACCCTAGTCTGCTGAGGCAGCTGGGACTCAACTGAGGGTGATGAAGCTTCAGATAATGAAGACATTCTTGATTCAGCAGGGTACTGAGAATTTGCAGCAGATTCAGGAGTTTAAGGCTCTGCTACCATGAAGAGAGTTTGAGAAAGTAAATTATATTTGAGTAAACTTCAACTTGTTTATTCATGTTGAAAGAATGAGTATAAATAGATACAAGAGAGGATCCTAGCTAGTAAAGTAAAAGTAACTAGAGCCGGCTAGAATAAATGCTAGAGTCGGCTATGTATAAGCTATTACATAATAGGACAAAAGATAGTTACTTTATGACTTTTAGGACATATTAATTGTTTATTTAATACAATTAATATGTCTCTTTGATACATAAGTAACATGTTACAATGTCACGTGTTCAATGTAATATTATGTAATATTAACCATAATATTTCCACATGAACGTATCACATCGCCGATTTGAATCAGTGCCTAACCAAGAATAGATGAAGTTTTAGCTTTTACTACACTTATGTAATTATTAATGTGAATTAACTAACCACCTACGTGTTTCGAGAATAAAACTCGCTAAATGATAATGTAGATCAAGTGATAATAAAATACTTGACCACCATAAACCAATACTAGCAAGAGGACTAGTCCATCGTAGTATAGCTATAGCAAATCAAGGTCGATCCCACAGGAACCAATTGTGGGTCATTTATATACAAACAATTAATTATTCATATCAAGGACAAAAAGCGGTCTACGACCAACAAGAGACAAGAAAGATAAAGGACACGACACAAATAATGTAATTAACCTCCCCAATTATTATGTTATCGTTTGGATCTCAGAGATTCTATATAATTAAGCTAGACTCAAACAACTATTAATCCGATTCGTATTTCTTTTATATTGGCTACGGAGTCATCCCAAACTAGATCTAGCCGGGTAGGCCATCTAGATCACCGTGCTACATTACATGACTTCACTTTTTAGGCCTCCATCTCATATAACTCGTGACGCTTACAAAACTAGGGATGCCGATATTAACCGTATTCCTCACCTAGGCAACATTCCCTGTGGTTAGGCGTACTTCCTAGGCTATCGCATCAGTCTCCGTCCCATTAACATTCACTTTTTAGGTCTCCTATTAATCTACGATTTACGTATAACTAGATGTGCACAATTCCCCTAATCTGAGCAGATCTAGATCTCATTTGAAAGTCCCGGAAGATCAATTCATGAAGTGACCAGAGCCCTATATTGGTATTTTCTAATCATACGCTAATTAAAACAGACGAGCAACGTAGCCGTAGCCATACCTACTAAGATAAGAAATTCTAGGTGGACAATCTCACCATAAAGACGTGGCCAGATTGACTCGGCAAAAAACTAAATCTTAGCGTTTCTCTATACGTAACGGATAAAATAGAGATTCATAAAGCAATTATATAGATCTACTAAAAACACGATTGTTAATCAAAATAAAGTCATACATAGATTACGAGACATAGGCGTGGGCGTGCGGATCCTTATAGACGAGGAATCCGTACTGCCTCACGTCGTAATCCTAAATCTACATCATTTAACTAAGAAATAACAATCTCAAACGATAAATAATAATTGGGGAATTAATTATAAAAACTAAGAGAAAATAACTACAAGAACTTACATAATTGCAGAACTTGTAAAAAACCACTCTGAGGATTTTATTATAAACTGAGAAAAGTGTCTAAGGTGTCTAAGGTGTCTTTTTGATAATGAACTAGTACACGTATTTATAAGAGTAAAAATTCGCATAGGATAGGCCTGAACCGATCTAAAATAGGTTTCCTAAATCCAAATGAAGTCCAAAACGCGTTAGGATAATTCCAAGCTAATCCGGATAGACAGGGGACTCTTTCAGTGAACAGAGACTACGGCCGCCAATGAGTCCATCAAAACTGGATTGGCTCGCTGGCTCTTGTATCCCGTACTTCTCTTCTCGTGCTGCTTCGATATTTATCCTTAATTCAATCCGATTCCACTTCGAATTGCCTTGGGATTTATCTTCTTCATTGGTAGAAAATCTCCAATTTACTTTTATCTACAAAATAAACATTTATTGCACAGTAAATTGTACTTAAATAATAAAAAACGGATAAATACCAATTTATATTCTATAAATCACGTAACATTAAATAATCAATATACACATGTGATTTAACATAAAATATATATTATTAGCCTCGATTTAAGGATAATGTTGATGACTTTTACGGGTATATTTTGACCGTCATCACTTAACAACTCTACTCTCTCACTTAGACATCTAGACATCACTCCCTATCAGTTACACAGACATTGATGAACTCTAGTTCATCAAAGCACAAGCCCTTTCATGCCCTTCCGACGGATCCGAACTTCAACTCCCTTTAAGAGTACATTCGGTGTTTTAACTGAATGAATCAGAAGTTCAATCAAGGCTTGTTCATATTCAATTAGTGTTATTTAATCATTAATTAAGGTTTAAAATTCAAAACATAACTTGAAACAACATTATAAAGAAATCTGGGGCAATGCGTGCGCATTACTCTGGAATGCGTACGCATTCCTGCTGCTGAAACCTTGCTGAAACTCTCTATCCAAGCAATGCGTGCGCATTGTGCTCAATGCGTACGCATCTCAAGACCAGAAACTATTCTATACTTTCTGTTTGATCAATGCGTGCACATTCTTATGAATGCGTACGCATCCTTCAGCCAGAAAGCATCCTGTACTACTCTGAATCAACAATGCGTGCGCATCCCCTTGAATGCGTACGCATTGAACATGCTGCAATATTCTAAGCAATCCTGTAACAGGAATGTGTGCGCATTGCTAGCCAATGCGTACACATCCTACGCACAAAAGCCCTAAAGCCTGTTTTTTTTCAACCCTTAACGATCTCTACTCAATTCCAAACATCTTGTACACTAAATATAGCAGAAAAAACAGTAGAAAAGTATCACTTTAAAGATCCTAAAAAAAATCCTAAATCTTCAAACATCATCTAAGCTTAAAACTTGATATAAAAGCGCTTTAAAATCATGATCTAGCTACTCCAAACCATAATTAGATTGTAGGAAGAACTTCTTACCTTTTTAGCAGCTAAATCCAAGTCCAAACTCAGAAAAAACAGCATCTAAAACCGTCCCTTCTCTGCAGAAAACATGTGCGATAAATCCAAACTTAGGTTAGATTCAATCACGCGCTTCTAAACGATAAAAACTACGAATCGATGAGTTTGAATCCATCAAACTCGATGATGAACAGAATTAGGGCTTACACATACCTTATCAAAGTTTCAACTTTCTGATTTCAAAACGAAGCTTCTTTCACAACGATTCCGGTGCTCGACTCTGATCTGAAAACTATCAAGAATCGACTTAGCAATTGATGAAAAACCCTCATCCCTAATTTGCTCTCTTCTCACACTAAGAAGACAATTTGGAGGTGGAAAAATCTGATTAAAATATTAAGGGGTGATTAGGTTGATTTTCCTTAAATAGGAAAAATCCCAATATTACCTAATTTGTGTGATTTTCCTTAATCGCCTCTTATTAAATCAGATTTTCTTTTCCTTAATATACATATATATATATATATATATATATATATATATATATATATATATATATATATCTCAAAATATATATGTAAATATCCATGTTATTAAACTCCGACTAAAAGGAACCGAATCCAATATTTCGTTTTCACAAAATGACACGTCTGTCCTTTCCCGAAAATCGGAATATTACAATTGTAGCGCCCCGTTCCCGGATACCGAGTCCTTATCCAGAAAAGGAACGTTCGACACATATAATATTAATTAAATCAATATTATACGTAAGCATCTACTACGTCGTATCGAGTTTAGCATTAACGGAACCTTGGAAGACTCGGGTATACTTTTTTTTTAATACAAGATAAGAATAGAAACACAACCAAACTAAATATAGAAAAGATATCTTACAACAACGATCCATAAGGCTTACAACCGTATGAAGTCTTAAAGAAAGAAAATTACAACAAGTATCTTACAAGAAACCAAAGAAAATTACAACATGTCTTGAAAGGCAAAGTGCAACATAATATATTATAAAGTTTAAGAAACAATAAGGAAAAGTCTATCATAACATATCAAGCATGATCACATATCATCTTCAAAGTCCTCGTCAAACTCTTGGTCAACCTATTCATCTTCTCAACCCCAAACACAAACAAACATGTATTTGAGGTAAGTACAAAGGTAATTAGAAAGAAACAGAAGCTACTGCATTAATTAGGATTCATAAAGAGGTTTAATTAATTATTAAGTTATATATAAGAATCCGACTCCATTCTAAGGTTCATTTCATGCTCATCAACATGTTGACACTAAACGTTTCTAACTTAACTCAAGTTTGTTACACCGGCATTCAAGGGCACTACGCATGGTGCTACCCACCATGAGGTATCGTTTGCAACCTATTAGTGGATCACACTAATAGACATGGGTTAAGACCCGATAGTGTACACGTTCGGTGAAGTCCCTTTACCATTTAGCCGTTTATAGGCCAGTAGAGCTATTCACTTTATCTGACCGTGCACACGTTGCGATATAGCCAAGTGCCTTACCAAGAATGTTACGATGTTTAGTCTTTTACTACACACTTATGTAAAGTATTAGTCATTAACTGGCCACCTAAGTATTTTCAAGGTAAAAGCTTACTTAACAACTCTACTCCCTCACCTAAACTCTAGACACAACACCCTAGGCACGTACACAGACATTGATGAATACTAATTCATCAAAGCACAAGCCATTCATACCCTTTCGACGGTCCCGAACTTCAACTCTATGGAAGAGTACATCCGGTGCCGGAACTAAATGCATCAGAAGCTTAATCGAGGCTTGTTCATGTTCATTTAACGTTATTAGGTCAAGAAACAACATTCAAAACTCATCTCGTAGCTTAAAACGCTCAAAACAACATTCAGACAGTGTTGGGGGCGACAAGACTTTTGGCGTGCGCCAAAGTTTATGTTATTACAGGATAGGGAATCCAGATGCAAGATATATAATTAACAGATGCAATCTAACATAAACAATCACACAGAGATAACAGAAACATGAAGAACACAGGTTTTAACGTGGTTTCCGGCGTTGTGCCGACTACTCCATGGACATAAAAGATATATTTCATTATGCACTGAAATCCAGATAGATTACACACACTCACGCTTTATAATGATCAATACAATTGGTATTTATAGCACAGATCCTAAACCCTAACCGCCAAGAATCTTTGTCGGATTGTCATAAATGCCCTAGATGTTGGATCACTCGGTTGATCCCACTCGGTGATCATTGCCCAAATGTAGAATTCGGTTGTATCCAAAACACTCTGCGACCTCCAAAGAGATTGTCCTCCAAAGCAGACTTATCTCCAGTGGATCTGCCGACTCTGAAAGAAACTCAGCAGACACTTCGGTGATTGACTTTCATAGACTTGGATATACTTCTCAGCAGACCATCACTCTGCTAACTTCCAGATTAGTTCTACCAGATGTAGAGTTTAAGTCACTTAGCTGACAAATCTCCACCTTGACTTGAACTCTCATTCACAGTCAACCAGATTGCATAAACAGATATACTTGTACCAAATGCATTCATCAATGCCAGATGTACTGTACTAGATTACTCCACAGAATCCACTCAGCTGAGCTTCCAGAATTCTAGATTATAAGCTTTGAATATTCAGCAAGTCCAGACATAACTGAATTTTGCTCTGCTGAACCGGTTTAGTGAACATATCAGTAGGGTTCTCCTTGGTGCTGATATTCTTCACTACAACCCTCTTCTCATTCCTTAGAAAACGATACCTCACATCAATATGCTTGGTTCTTTCATGATGAACCTGATCCTTAGCTAGACAAATTTTACTCAAACTGTCACAATAAATCTCTGCTTGATCCTAATGTAGCCCCAAATCATTGACTAGCCCTTTCAACCATATACCCTCCTTGGCTGCTTCAGTAAGAGCCATATATTCTGCCTCAGTAGTTGATAAAACCATCTGTGTTGCCCGAGCAGATTGCTTTCGGTGACAACCCGAATTCCCTAATATGAAAACATAAACCGGTCATTGATTTTCTATCATGTCCCACATCACTGTGATAATCGATCACACGGTATCCTGTGATTAGACATTGAGTATCACCTCTATAAATGAGACCAATATCAGTTGTACCCATAAGGTACCTGAACATTCTTTTCACAGCTTTCTAGTGTTCCTTTCCAGGTTGAGCCATAAACCTGCTGACAACACTGACCGCCTGAGCCAAATCATGCCTAGTGCACACCATGGCATACATCAGACTACCAACTGCACTAGCATAGGGAACTTTTGACATATACTCCTTCTCCTCTGCTGATTGTGAAGCATAAACAGACAAATGAACATTTGATGCCATAAGAGTATCTATTGGCTTTGCAGTAGACATGCCAAATCTGGCCAATATCTTCTGTATATAACCCTGCTGAGACAAGAACAACTTCTTCTAACTCCTATCTCTCCAGATCTCCATCCCCAAAATCTTTTTGTCTGCTCCCAAATCCTTCATTTCAAACTCAGCACTGAGAAGGTTCTTCAAATTTTGAACATCAGACTTCTTTTCAGCAGCTATTAACATATCATCCACATAAATGACAAGATAGATATGTGATCCATCTTTCAACTGACTGTGATATACACAACAGTCATATGGACACCTGTTATGACCTAACTGGAACATGTAACTGTCAAACCTTTTATACCAATGTCTAAGAGCCTGCTTCAGTTCATACAAGGACCTTTTTAACTTGCACACAAAATCTTCCTTCCAGGAAATTGAAATCCCTATAGCTGAGTCATGTATATCTCCTTATCTACCTCACCATGTAGAAATGCTGTCTTCACATCTAACTGCTCAAGTTCAAGATCCTGCTGTGCCACCGTTGCTAGTAACACTCTGATTGAAGTGTGTATGACCACTGGTTAGAATATCTCATCAAAGTCTACCCCTTCTTTCTGACTGAACCCTCTTGCAACCAAACATGCCTTATACTTAACTCCTTCTGCCTTGGTCATTCCTTCCTTTTTCTTGAAGATCCACTTGCAAGTAACAACTCTCCTATCAGCTGGATGTTTAACTAGATCCTATGTCTGATTCTTCAATAATGACTCAGTTTCATCTCCTATGGAAGCAAGCAATTGAGATGCTTCAGAACAATTCATTGCTTCCCTGTAAGTAGAAGGTTCAAAACCATCCACTTCTTCTGCAACTTGAAGTGCATATCCAACCATATCATCAAAACCATACCTCTTGACAGGTACCCCAACATTTGATCTTCTAGCCCTACTGACGGCTATACTCTGCTGACCAATGTCCCTGTTTGATAGTTTGCTGATCCTTGTTCAACAGACTAGCTTGGATCAGACTCTGGTTCAGCAACCAGATCAGACGAGTGTTGACTTGGATCACCTGATTGTTGCATATCAGCTGACTCCACTTGAAGCTCCACATGTTTCTCAGCCCTCTCAGATTAGCACTGGTTTCAGATTCAGCAGACCTCCCCACTGATGAGCTAATCATAAAATTTTTCATCAAAGACCACATATCTGCTGAGTATGACTTTGGACTCTGCTGATGGCCAAATTCTATAACCTTTAACTCCATCACCATACCCCACAAACACTCCCTTCTTGGCCCTTGGTTCCAGCTTCCTTTCATTCACATGATAGTAAACTGTGCTTTCAAAAACCCTTAGAACTGAGTAGTCAGCAGACTTGCCTGACCACATCTCAAATGGTGTCTTGAGATTGATCCCTGTGTGAGAAATCTTGTTGATAAAGTAGCATGCTGTGGTTACAGCCTCTGCCCAAAATCTCCTTGATAAACCTGCATTAGAGAGCATACATCTTGCCATCTCCGTAAGAGTTTGATTCATCCTTTTCGCCTACACCATTCTCTTGAGGTGTATTCTCGATTGTATGATGTCCGGCAATACCTCATCCTTACATAATGTATCAAACTCGACCAATGAATTCCGGACCATTATCTCATTACGAGCCTTTTGATTTTATTGCCTATCCGATTTTCCCTAGAGCCTTCCAACGCTTGAAGCTGTTGAATGCCTCACTTTTGTGTGTTCATCATCACCACCCAAGTCATTCTTGAATAGTAATCTATGAATGACACAAAATATATGTGACCACCCAATGATTCCACCTTTGATGGACCCCAGCAATCAGAATGGATATAATCAAGTGATGCATTTGTACTGTGTATACCTGCTGAGAACTTACTTCTATGTAGCTACCCAAACATACAGTGCTCACAAAAGTCCATATTTTTGACCTTATATCCCCCCCAAGAAAACCTGCTGAAGAAAGGACTTGCATTCCTCTTTCACCCATGTGACCAAGTATCATGTGCCGCAACTGAGTCTGCTGTGACTGATGAACTACTGAGGATGCCACAGCAGCAGAGCCATATATAGTAGAGCCTTGTAATATATACAAGGTTCCCTTCTTGATACCTTTGAGGACCACAACTGAATCTTTGTAGACATTTAGCTCTCCACCTTCTCCATTGAAATTGAACCCCTTGCTGTCCAGTAGACTAAGTGAGACCAAATTGGTCATCTGTGGTACATGTCTAACATCTTTCAGTGTACAGAATCTACCATCCTCTGTCCTCAACTTCACTAAGCCAATTCCTATTATCTTGCAGACCTTGCTGTTTGCCATAGAAATATGACCACCATTTATCTGCTCATAAGTAGAAAACCACTCCATGTGGGGCAAATATGATAGGATTCTCCAGAATCTAAGATAAAAACATCAGCATGATGTGTTGAATCCTCAACAACTAGAACCAGATCCTCATCAGAATACTCAACAGCCACAGCTGCTGTGCCAGAATTGCTCTCCTTTTGCCTTTTCTTCTTTGGACAATTGGACTTCCGAAGCCCCTGCTCTTTACAGTAATTACAGACATCTATGGATTTAGGACCTTTGGACTTCTTGGATTTCTTTGTTGAGAGGATTTTGCGTCATTTAAACAAAAGAAAATTTATAAACCCTAACTTAGATGCAAAACTAACTCCTAACCGGCCAAACACCGGGTAGTTGATAGTATAGCGAGATAAGTAAGGGGTCGATCCACAGGGAATTGGGATGTTGAATCTAATTTCATTAATCTTTCCAATTGTTACTACTAGTTATTACTAAATCTAAACTAAAGCGGAAGATAAACTGGACAGAGGATTTTTAGTCCAAAGCCAGGAAGGATAAAAACGAACCAACATAAATAAAACTACAACTACGAAAAACAGTAAAACTAACGAACCCATGATAACGACTAAAGCAATATAACATAGAACAAACATGATCCACCATCCCGCAACCCTTAATTCTTCCCTAGATTATCTTATGATGATTTAATTCAAGTTGTGGTTCACCTCTCTTAAGTAATCTTTTATCTCTCGATTTTAAAGATTAACACATCATAAAACGAGGTGCAAGATCTCTCAATCTAACAACCTAGAGATTCAACCTATCAACTTTCGTTATGTCAAGGTTAATAATCTCATCTTTCCCATGGCGATCTAAGGTTTACACCGACTTTCGTCATACGGTAAACATCAATAGCAATACAACTTTCGTTATCGATTGCATAACACATAATCAAAGGAAAGAAAACAACTTTAAGATTAAACTCACAAGATCATCCATGGACAAGAAATAGAAAAGTCATTGAAAAGTATTACATGATCGCTCCAAGTTCAAAGCTTCGAGAGATCATCATGGTGATCGAACAAGAAAAGGAAAACAAAAGAAGTAAAACCTAATCTAACCGGATCACCCAAGCACAAGGCTTGGGTGATCGGCCTTAAGCTGGCAAGAGCGGCCGCTCTGTGTTTTTGGTATGTGGAAGAAAAATCGATCAATAATTATCTCTCCGTGAATGAATTGGGAGTGCTTTGTATTTATAGGGAATTAGTGGCGAGAGATCTTGAACCTTGATTTGAGTTTGAACTCCAGTTCAGGCATGTAGTAACGCTTGATCCTCATATCCGAACGCCGATTTCGCTTGGAACGCCGATTCGGGCCGTGGTTCGAGCTCTCGATCGCTTTTGGTCTTCGAACGCCTGGCCAGCATGGAACGCCAGTTCCAATCCTAGAACGCTTGATTCAGGCTTTGAACGCCAGATTCCACCTGTTCCTGAGCTGAACGAATTTGATCTTATCCAATGTCTCTAACAAACCATCCTTATCCTTTGTAACAAACCTTATCTCTTGGATATTCTAGATGATTCATGACTTGCTCTCCTTGATCTTATCCCTTGCCACTTGTCACTTCCAAACTTCAACATTTGTGAGCTCCTAATTAATCAATGAATAACACCAAAATGTAATACAATTCCAAATTAACAATAAATCATCAATTAAGCACAAAATTCATTACATTTTGAAATTAACTCATTAAAAATATCATTTACTCAATATTTGAATATAAGGCTCGATTCCTATGAAAATAATACGAATATGGGGAATTTTGATATAAAATATATCGTTAAAAACACTATAAATTCACCTGAACAACTCCCCACACTTAGCTTTTGCTCGTCCCAGCAAAACAAAACAAAAACATACTATCAAGAATCCACATAACCCGACACTAGATGTAGTCATGCTCACGACAAGCTAGTATTCAAAGCAAATCGAAGTCACTCGGTGATTGTGTGTGCAGAACCTACTAAACTTCCACCAATCCTCTCTTGATGTATTAAATCAAGCACTAATGATCATCCGGTTAAATAAACGAAAGTTTTATTCGTCTACAAGACTTACCCTACAAAAATTACTTGTCAAGAATAAAGTAACTAACTCACATTTAAATTCTTTTACTTGGTGTCAAGAAAATACCTTTCGTGTCTCTACTGGTTTAGATCAACTCGACTCGAGTTCCAAAAACACAAACTTCTCGCGTCTCAAAAGTATAACACTCTCCCTACTTTAGAGGCGGTCACCCCGAGATCACTCAAACCCGCACCGCCCAAGGTAAACCACACTCCCAATTCAGGCAAGATCCAAATGGACTCGAGGTGAAATTTATCATATATATATATAAGATATTATATTCTTGCCCAAACTCTTTGGAAACTCTTGATCAGGTATCTTTTCTAACACATTCAAGACTTTTAAGGTTCTCAAGAACACTAAGGTACTGAGATTCTAACTGTGAGTATAGTACGAATTCTTAACTTTCATCAATGCTAAATAAGTGTTATCTGCATCGAGAGTTGGCTATCCTTTAACTAACCGGAGACTATTTTATATCTGGTTCTTCATCTAATAGGTTCGTGAAGTGAAATTCAAGTGAGTGTCGATCTACTAAATCTATTCTTAGAACATGACACGACTACTGAAAACAACTAAAGGTGCCAGATTATAAAACTAGCATGCAAGTGAAATGACATTACTCGGGACAAAAACAAAAATTTTGAAAAATTTAGCATTTTTCATAGAAATATGACTAATATGGCAAAAGAATGTAGATACTAATCCCTTCCCCCACACTTAGATTGCAACTTGTCCTCAAGTTGTACAGAAATAAAAAGTTTAGGAACTTAGCTGATTGTATTTCCAAGCTGGCAATTCCGGAAAGAACCCCTGAAGAACCAAAATTGCTTGACTATCCTTGGAAATGTGGAGCATCACAGGAATACTGACATCGACGTGAAAACGCACAACAGCTATCAAAAGTGTCCTGCATACTTGATCAGTGCAAAAAGAGTCTACGGGGAAAAAGAATTATACATTGAAAACACAAGGAGAATAAATCATAGAGATGTTTCAGATTAAGCTCAGATAAGGATGGAACATATACATGGACATTGCAAAATAGTAGGCTAGGTGCAACTACATTACAATGCAAACTACATGATATGTAATCCTAATAAAAGAAAATGCAAGCAGCTCAGCCGAAAGAGGTTGTGAAGACAACCCTACAGTGACTACGGCCCTTAAAGAAAAGAAAACAATGCAATTAGATGACATGCAACTAAATGAGATGCACAAATAAAAGAAAATAAAAGGAAGAAAACTAGCCCCTTAATTTGCAACATGACATGTATAAAATAAACGTCTACCAAATAATGACAGGTTACGATAAACGACAGTGCTGTCCATTACAATGTAGTGTAGACGTGCCTTAAGACTCATCAAAAGTGATAGCATTATGGAAAACCAACAGTTAGCTATACTAAACAGATATAACTCATAAGACGCGATGGTAGCATACGGAAAACCGACAGTAGCTACCCATATGAGTTACAAAATAACAAGAAAGCACATAAGTCTCAAAGCTTAAAAGATTCATCACAGCGGTATGTAGCATACGGAAACCGACATTAGCTACTAAATAACAATAAGACCAGCTTATAGCTTACGAGAACCGGCGATACTATAACTTGCATAGATGAATCAAGTATATTAAAGTAAATCAATTATTTAACATGGATTCGTAGATGGAAAGATATGAATATGCAAGTTCAGAACATCTACGTAAAAATAAAAAGCCACAGAAGCTAGTATAACATTATCCATGTCAAACAAAAGCATTAAAAATCAGATCAAGGAAAATTTGAACTCGAATCGCATTTCTCGAGATCAAACGGACGCTCATGCACCGGACGGACGGCGTTCATCTCGAAAATTTAGCATCGAACGGGCGTTTCATCACTCAAACGGGCGTTCCCTGCAGATATTATAAACTTGACGGGCGTTCGGATGCCTTGAACGCCGTCCATTTCAAAAATGCATGAGATAGGCGGGAAAAATAACAAAGAACCCAAAACTAATCATAAACTCAACACACATATAGCACGGACAACAGCCACCACAGATAAATTTTTAGCACAGGGGTCAGATTAGAAATCACCTAAACACATAATTCACGTTGAACAAATTGAGTAAAAAAAACTTTTTGCACATTCTTAACCCAACGGTTATCGAAACACGGCAAAAATAAAAACTCTCAATTTAGTTAACGCTACTTTTATTGAAAGAAAAATAAATCGTAACAAAATAGAAGAATTAACTCAAGTAGATCCAACAAAACACCAACTCCCCGGCAACGGCGCCACTTTTGTTGAGAGGATTTTGCGTCATTTAAACAAAAGAAAATTTATAAACCCTAACTTAGATGCAAAACTAACTCCTAACCGGCCAAACACCGGGTAGTTGATAGTATAGCGAGATAAGTAAGGGGTCGATCCACAGGGAATTGGGATGTTGAATCTAATTTCATTAATCTTTCCAATTGTTACTACTAGTTATTACTAAATCTAAACTAAAGCGGAAGATAAACTGGACAGAGGATTTTTAGTCCAAAGCCAGGAAGGATAAAAACGAACCAACATAAATAAAACTACAACTACGAAAAACAGTAAAACTAACGAACCCATGATAACGACTAAAGCAATATAACATAGAACAAACATGATCCACCATCCCGCAACCCTTAATTCTTCCCTAGATTATCTTATGATGATTTAATTCAAGTTGTGGTTCACCTCTCTTAAGTAATCTTTTATCTCTCGATTTTAAAGATTAACACATCATAAAACGAGGTGCAAGATCTCTCAATCTAACAACCTAGAGATTCAACCTATCAACTTTCGTTATGTCAAGGTTAATAATCTCATCTTTCCCATGGCGATCTAAGGTTTACACCGACTTTCGTCATACGGTAAACATCAATAGCAATACAACTTTCAAGTTATCGATTGCATAACACATAATCAAAGGAAAGAAAACAACTTTAAGATTAAACTCACAAGATCATCCATGGACAAGAAATAGAAAGTCTCTTGAAAAGTATTACATGATCGCTCCAAGTTCAAAGCTTGAGAGATCATCATGGTGATCGAACAAGAAAAGGAAAACAAAAGAAGTAAAACCTAATCTAACCGGATCACCCAAGCACAAGGCTTGGGTGATCGGCCTGAAGCTGGCAAGAGAGCGGCCGCTCTGTGTTTTTGGTATGTGGAAGAAAATCGATCAATAATTATCTCTCCGTGAATGAATTGGAGTCGCCAGATGTATTTATAGGGAATTAGTGGCGAGAGATCTTGAACGCTGGGCCAGAGTTTGAACTCCATTCGAGGCATGTAGAAACGCCGGCCTCAGAATCCGAACGCCGATTCGCTTGGAACGCTGGGATCGGGCCGTGTTTCGAGCTCGAGATCGCTTTTGGTCTTCGTAACGCTGGCCAAGATGGAACGCCCGGTTCCAATCCTAGAACGCCCGATTCTGGCCGAACGCCGATTCCACCTGTTCTCGAGTGAACGAATTTGATCTTATCCAATGTCTCTAACAAACCATCCTTATCCTTTTGTAACAAACCTTATCTCTTGGATATTCTAGATGATTCATGACTTGCTCTCCTTGATCTTATCCCTTGCCACTTGTCACTTCCAAACTTCAACATTTGTGAGCTCCTAATTAATCAATGAATAACACCAAAATGTAATACAATTCCAAATTAACAATAAATCATCAATTAAGCACAAAATTCATTACATTTTGAAATTAACTCATTAAAAATATCATTTACTCAATATTTGAATATAAGGCTCGATTCCTATGAAAATAATACGAATATGGGGGAATTTTGATATAAAATATATCGTTAAAAACACTATAAATTCACCCTGAACAAACTTTTGTTGAGAGGATTTTGCGTCATTTAAACAAAAGAAAATTTATAAACCCTAACTTAGATGCAAAACTAACTCCTAACCGCCAAACACCGGGTAGTTGATAGTATAAGCGAGATAAGTAAGGGTCGATCCATTGAGGAATTGGGATGTTGAATCTAATTTCATTAATCTTTCCAATTGTTACTACTAGTTATTACTAAATCTAAACTAAAGCGGAAGATAAAAATCGACAGAGGATTTTTAGTCCAAAGCCGGGAAGGATAAAAACGAACCAACATAAATAAAACTACAACTACTTAAAAACAAGTAAAACTAACGAACCCATGATAACGACTAAAGCAATATAACATAGAACAAACATGATCCACCATCCCGCAACCCTTAATTCTTCCCTAGATTATCTTATGATGATTTAATTCAAGTTGTGGTTCACCTCTCTTAAGTAATCTTTTATCTCTCGATTTTAAAGATTAACACATCATAAAACGAGGTGCAAGATCTCTCAATCTAACAACCTAGAGATTCAACCTATCAACTTTCGTTATGTCAAGGTTAATAATCTCATCTTTCCCATGGCGATCTAAGGTTTACACCGACTTTCGTCATACGGTAAACATCAATAGCAATACAACTTTCGTTATCGATTGCATAACACATAATCAAAGGAAAGAAAACAACTTTAAGATTAAACTCACAAGATCATCCATGGACAAGAAATAGAAGCTGCTGAAAAGTATTACATGACTGCTCCAAGTTCAAAGCTTCGAGAGATCATCATGGTGATCGAACAAGAAAAGGAAAACAAAAGAAGTAAAACCTAATCTAACCCGGATCACCCAAGCACAAGGCTTGGGTGATCGGCCTTGGAAGCCAAGAAGGAGCGGCTGCTCTGTGTTTTTGGTATGTGGAAGAAAATCTGATCAATAATTATCTCTCCGTGAATGAATTGGGAGTCGCTCAGATTTATAGGAATTAGTGGCGAGATCTTGAACGCCGCCAGAGTTTGAACTCCGATTCAGGCATGTGTAACGCCGGCCCCAGTAACTGAACGCCGATTCGCTTGGAACGCCGATTCGGGCGTGTTCGAGCTCTCGAGATCGCTTTTGGTCTTCGTAACGCCCGCCAGCATGGAACGCCAGTTCCAATCCTAGAACGCCGATTTCAGGCCGAACGCCGCCCCACCTGCTCTGAGTGAACGAATTTGATCTTATCCAATGTCTCTAACAAACCATCCTTATCCTTTTGTAACAAACCTTATCTCTTGGATATTCTAGATGATTCATGACTTGCTCTCCTTGATCTTATCCCTTGCCACTTGTCACTTCCAAACTTCAACACTTGTGAGCTCCTAATTAATCAATGAATAACACCAAAATGTAATACAATTCCAAATTAACAATAAATCATCAATTAAGCACAAAATTCATTACATTTTGAAATTAACTCATTAAAAATATCATTTACTCAATATTTGAATATAAGGCTCGATTCCTATGAAAATAATACGAATATGGGGGAATTTTGATATAAAATATATCGTTAAAAACACTATAAATTCACCCTGAACAACTCCCCCACACTTAGCTTTTTGCTCGTCCCGAGCAAAACAAAACAAAAACATACTATCAAGAATCCACATAACCTGACACTAGATGTAGTCATGCTCACGACAAGCTAGTATTCAGCAAATCGAAGTCACTCGGTGATTGTGTGTGCAGAACCTACTAAACTTCCACCAATCCTCTCTTGATGTATTAAATCAAGCACTAACAGTCATCCGGTTAAATAAACGAAAGTTTTATTGCATCTCACAAAGACTTACCCTACAAAAATTACTTGTCAAGAATAAAGTAACTAACTCACATTTAAATTCTTTTACTTGGTGTCAAGAAAATACCTTCGTGTCTCTACTGGGTTTAGATCAACTCGACTCGAGTTCCAAAAACACAAACTTCTCGCGCCTCAAAAGTATAACACTCTCCCTACTTTTGAGGCGGTCACCCTGAGATCACTCAAACCCGTACCGTCCAAGGTAAACCACACTCCCCAATTGGGGCAGTATCCAAATGGACTCGAGGTGAAATTTATCATATATATATATAAGATATTATATTCTTGCCCAAACTCTTTGGAAACTCTTGATCGTGTATCTTTTCTAACACATTCAAGACTTTTAAGGTTCTCAAGAACACTAAGGTAATCGAGATTCTAACTGTGAGTATAGTATTTAATTCTTAACTTTCATCAATGCTAAATAAGTGTTATCTCTGACGAGAGTTGGCTATCCTTTAACTAACCGGAGACTATTTTATATCCGGTTCTTCATCTAATAGGTTCGTGAAGTGAAATTCAAGTGAGTGTCGATCTACTAAATCTATTCTTAGAACATGACACGACTACTGAAAACAACTAAAGGTGCCAGATTATAAAACTAGCATGCAAGTGAAATGACATTACTCGGGACAAAAACAAAAATTTTGAACCCTAACCAGACTTCTTGGATTTCTTCTTCCCAGACTACTGTTCATATCCTTTCCCACTGCTGCTGACTACAAGTCCAGCAGCCTGATTGTCTGTCCTTGCTGTCTTGTGTCTCAGCTCCCTGGCATGCAAGACCGCCCTCACATCCTCTAAAGCCACTGTATCCTTACCAACTATGAAGGACTGCACAAAGTTTTCATATGAACCTGGTAATGACACCAGCAGGATTAGGGCTGCATCTTCATCTTCAATTTTAACATCAATATTCCCGAGATCAAGTAATATTGTGTTCACCTGGTCCAAATGTTCCTCAAAGAGACCTCCTTCATGCATCCTCGACTAAACAGCTCTCTACTTCGGCAAAGAACTTGTTGGTTAATGACTTAGTCATATACTGCACTTTCAAGGCTTTCCCACAACCTAGGCAAATTGTGTGTCTTCCTCGTAAATTTCAAATGATATCATCATCGAGATAACCACAACATGATGGTTGAATGTGCTTTCTCTTCCAGATCGCAGAATCAATTTGAATCGACATCCCTTTACCGGATAAAGGAGTCCATAATCCTTGTTGTTTTAACAAGGCCCGCATCTTGATTTGCCACAGACTAAAACTATTTCTTCATGTAAATTTGTTGATTTTTACGTTAGCTCGCAGACATCCTTCTTGCCAAAGAATAGAACTTTTATCATAGAAGCCTAGCACCGGTGAGAGTCTTGGTGAAGATAAAATTCGTTAAGACAGATGATTCTAGAACCTACGCTCGATACCCGTTAGTTATAACAAGATAGGGAATCCGGATGCAATATAGATAATTAATGGATGTAATCTAACATAAACAATCACATAGAGATAACATAAACATGAAGAACACATTATTATCGTGGTTTCCGGCGTTTTGCCGACTACTCCACGGACTGAAAAGAGATATTTTATTATACACTGAAATCCATATGCATTACACACACTCATGCTTTACAATGATCAATACGGTTGGTATTTATAAGCACAGATCCATAAACCCTAACCACCAATAATCTTTGTCGGATTGCCATAAATGCCCCAGATGTTGGATCACCTTGCTGCTCCCACTCAGCTGATCATTGGCCAGATATAGAACTCACCAGATCCGAAACACTCACGACCTCCAAGATCGATTCAGCAGCAGATCGGCCGACACTGTAAAGAAACTCGCCAGACTTCCGGTGACTTTCACAGACTTGGATACACTTCTCAGTAGACCATCACTCTGCTGACTTCTAGATTAGTTCTACCAGATGTAGAGCTTACGTCACTTTGCTGACAGTACATCAGAGAGTTCATTGAACTCTCTGTTCAGGTTTGGCGTGCGCCAAAGCCTTCGGGGAGCGCCAAAAAGGGGCAAAACTGCTCTACACACAATTTTCTGCACTCTATCTATTTCTACTCAAAACCAACCAAGTTTAACATCAATATAAGTATCATAACAGCAGAAAATCACTACTTTAACATCACATAACACCAAGCACTTGCATAACTACATTTAGGCATGATTTCAACATCAACTCGCTTCCAAAACAAAGCCCTAACTTCACCAAACCATTATTTAAGCAATAGGGAAGATTTTCTTACTTGTTAGCAAGCAAACTAAGCCAAACTTGCAAAAAATCTGCAGCACCACTCCAAACTTCAATGAAAACCTGTTTGATCCACAACCAATTCGAGAACTAGATAGGATCAATGTTTCTAACTACTCAGAATTACAAATTACACAACTTTCTTCCACCAAACATGATCAAACATGATCATGAATTCTAGAATTAGGGCTATTTTCATACCTTGATAAAATCTTGAAATCTTAGTATCAATACGATCCTTGCTTTCTCACGATTCCGTTGCTTTAATTGAATCTGAAAACGGATAAGTATCTTGTAAGAAATTTGAGAAAGCCTATTTGCCTTCTTCCTTTGCTCTCAAAGTTTTTATTGCCAGTTCATAAAACTGATTCTTCTGACAAGTTTCTAATTAGTGGGAAATTTTATTTTCCCAAAATAAAACCTCTCCCCATGATTACCACAATTTTCCTCTATTATTTCCTTAATTACAAATTAATCCCCATTAAAATAAAAAAATTCGAATTATATATATATATATAATTATATTTCTTTAATTCCATAATTATAATGAATCTAATATTGTGTTTTCGCAAAATGTCACGTCTGTCATTTTCCGAAATCTGAATATTACAAAAATACCATGAGAGTAAGTTGTAAAAACCACAAACATTTATACAAAATCCCTCATAATATTGTAGGGGTAAAATTGTCTTTGGGAAAATAGTTTATTATCTTTTTTTTTCTGATGAGTTTAAGGTTTTATATTCCATTAATATAAGTTTTACCGTAGCTTGCTGCAATTAGGAACCCATGAATATGTTTATAGTTTTACATTAATTTTTCCCGCCCCACACCCTTGGCTGTTTCTGTGGCCACGGAAGTCGCTTTCGCACCCGCGATCGAGCCGGTCAAAGTGATTCTGATCGTCCTGTTGATATAATTTTTTTTTGGATTTGAGTTCTCAAATTGATAAACCAGATAACAAGGACATGATTTCACCGTATGTTTCACAGTTTCACGTTAAACTTCATTTTTAATTTCTTCTTTCTTTTAATTGCATTTGTGACCATGCATGGTTTGGGTATTTCATGGATCTGACGTAAGATATATGATTTTCTTCATATATGTTTGTAGTAGAATTAGGTTGTTTTGTGTCATAGAATCACCAAATAAAGTTTTTCTTTAAAGTTCATATTTTTATGCTATATACGGTTTTTTTTCTCTAGAAAATATGCATAAACAAAACATGATGTACATGTAGTATGTGTATTTGTCAGGCAATTAGTTGCGGAACATAAAGCCGAACGTAAGTTTGGCCCAGTCACGCCTGCGAGCCTGGTCTTCGTGTCCGCAAACTATGAAGCTTCTGAATATGCTTTGGGGTCTATTATGTGTCCGTAAAGTATGTTTATTAGTAACTAGTAAGACTATGTTGGCTTTTTGGAAATTATTATGTGAATCAGTTTGATGTACTTTCATTATAATCGTACGTTTACTGTTGATGGGTTCGTGAGTTGGTTGTTGCAATAGACATTGTATGATCACGTATGATAGAATAATGAACTTAAACTTGACTTATGTGCTTCTATATGCTTTTTTGTGCACCCGTATACTCATGGACATGACAAGTATTAACTACTGTTCTAAACAGAGCATCATGATTTAAGCATCACATTGGTAGTATCATGTACCCATGTTTCACAATGCCTCATGATAGGTAAAACCATGCGTTGTACCCTTAGGTATTTCAGCAAAGCAGGCCAACAAGCACACTGACGAATGGTGTTGTTATTAAAGATCAAATCACATAAAGTAGAAAATCAAAACAATGTAAAAATAGTAGAAGAGTGATGTAACGTCCCGTTTTCGGATACCGAGTCCTTATCCGGAAAGAGCGCTCGGCACAGATATTATCAAATAAATTCAAAAATATATGTAAGCCTTACGTCATACATCAGAACTAAAACGACACGGAAGATAAAACGACTCGGGAAAACAAAAGATCGAACACACGGTTTTCAATGCTGCGAAAACTAAATCCAATAAAGAAAACTAAATCATCCAACCTTCAAATCCAAAAGAACCCAAACGGTACTAATCCAAAAGAAAAACAACATTGTTTGAACATTGATTCAACAACTTTATTGAAAGAAACAAAAACTAAAAGAAACTAAATCTTCAAGAGCTCCACCTCACACGTCATCGTCGAAGAACTCATCAACATTAGCAACTTGTTCATCTCTTCTTTGGGGAAAGGAAAGACAAACATAAAGTAACGGGTAAGTACATAAGTACTTAGTAGTACGCGTAGAAGATCATATAACGTCGGTCTCTTAAAGAAATAAAAGCAACGCCGTCTTTTATTAGTTCATTCCGTTATTAACCCTAGCTAACTATCATATTATGTTCATAGCATAACATGAGGTTCCAAAGTTATCTAGCTTAGCTCAAGTTTGTTACATCATGAATAACGAGGGCACTACGCCTAGTAATAGGATGTACTAGGACAACTGGGTGCAACCTACTTAGAGACATGCTCTAGTAGCCCCAGAAATATCTGAGTCCCGATAGTGTGATGACCGGCAGAATGCACCAGACGCTTTATCTAGCCAATTGATTGACCGGCGTGGGTACAGTCGTTTTTGTCTAGTCAGAGGACACATCGCGATATTGTACTATGCCTTACCAAGCATTGCATGATGTTTAACTAGCCACCTAAGTTGATTCACATAAAAGGCTCACCTATCAGTCTACTCCCTCTTCTTAAGACCACTAGACTCTAACAAAACCTAGCACATACACAGACATCGATAAACCCTAGCTTATCGAAGCACAAGGCAAATCCCAAGCTTTCGACGGTCCCACACTTCATCTCTTTTTAGGGAATCCATATGGTGCCGGAACTAAACGCATCAAAAGCAAGTTCAAGGCATTGTCACATAAGGTTAAACATTAAGGACATGGTTATAAACACATCAAAAGCACGTTTGCCTCGAACGAACGTTTACTACTCCCCAAACGCACGTTCGTGAAAAGTAGCCACATCCTCGTATCAAATGTCAAACACTCAAACGCTCATCCATAAACCCCAAACGCCCGTTTGAGTTTAACGATCATAAACGCCCGCTTGCCCTCGCAGGTAAACGCTCGTTTGCCTGTGTTTTTCCCAAATCTGCAAATTTGTCAAAATACGATTTCCAACCCAATTCCGTCCCAAAATCCAACTTGAAACAGATCATAAACAACGAAAATAAACATACAAATTGCTCTATAACTTTACAACCCTTAATCATACGATAAGAACACCACGTTACCTTAAATTGCGAGCTACTACGATCCACGCTACCAAAACCTTGAAAAGGTTAAATTTAGAACTCCGAACCTACAACGATTCGAACCAAAATCGATCACTACGAAAATTAACTCGAAAAACTCAACCTTAATAATGGTGATTAAACCCTAATCACCAAGAACGAGGGGGAACAAAACTTACGTTAACCGTTTTGCGAAACGTCGGTATCAAAAGCTTCCTCGCCTTGAGATGATCGGTTTTCCCTTGAAGAGTCCGTTGAAACGATCAACGGATTAGCCTCGAGGTTGAGAAATACTTTGCCCTAGATCTTGAATACTTAGAACGTTTTCTCCCCTTTTATTTTTCTGATGATGCGTGTATTATGATGATGTGCCGCCTATTGGGATAAAAATATCCCTTTTATACTCCGTAATTAAAATCATTATTAAACCATTTAGTTTAATCCAATTAAATCTTTTTTCTTTTCTTTTCCCTTTTCTTTTACTCCTTTAAAAACAAAACCTAATATTCAGATTTTTCGTGAAAAGACAAGGATGCCCTTTTAGAAAAATCGGGATATTACAACTGAAATGATGTTTTATTGGGATGATTCAACAAATACAATCAAGGACGTAGTTACATGGTGGGCTTAGGGTGGCTAAGCTCACCCAGTTGTTATTTTTGGTACACCGAAAAACCTTTATAACCCAGTTTAACACAGTCGGTTATCTTAACACAACCCACCCCACTATACTTAGATAGTACACGAGCCCAGCTGAAGATAAATTCCTGGTTCCGTCATTGAATATAATGACTCCCCTTTATAAAGGAAAGAAATCATAATTTAAATAAACAAGATAAAGATAAAATTATAACCAATTATTTGAATAAAATAACCGAAGATATATACTAACATTTCAACAATTTAATCTTAACAATATAATATCTTTTATCTTTTTTTGACTTCATTCTTATCTTATATGATTTGATCTATAATAGTTGTGAGTAGATACGGTTAAAAGCACATTGACTTGGGGCGTATTTGCAACAACATGTTTGTATGTTAAGTACCTTGACAAGTATGCTAAGTAACACAACAAGAACGATAAGTATGTATGATAAGACAAGGCACTTAACAAGACATGTTAAGCTAAGTATGAAAACTAGGTGGATGCGGATATGTTTTACGCACTTCATAAGCAAGTGCGTTTTCAAGTATTTTTCTTATGTTTTATCTTTTAACTGCTTTGTAAACTGTATAAGTGAATTCATATCATGTCTTCCGGCTTATGATAAACATGAATTCATGGTTTTGGTCCTTTACTCAATCTTGAACAATCGGAGTGCTCACTCGATCATTCCACTTTTGGTTAAGAAAATTTACAGAATTTGAGGAACATGTTGACTTTCCGAAGATCAGGCTTAAAATGGATTTGTTGTTTCTATTATGATTCTTAAGCAGAGCTGGCTTAAAGAATGGAAAATGGAATCAATAGTGGACCTTTATTAAATTTGAAATAAACGAAGGCAGCTAACTATACTGAAAAAGTTGTACATGCAAAGCATTTGCAGGCTCATCGGTTGGAGATATATACAGTACAAAGACATATTGTAACAGTTTAACGCAACAAGTAGTCACCTTTAGCAGTCTTCCTTTTGTACTAAAAAAGTGTATTTGATTACTATTTTGGAAGATTGGAATATATAATTTATAAGTATCATATTTTCTCCCTTCGAAAAAAAAAGTATCATATTTTCTTTATTATATTCCCCGGAATCACTTGTCACTGTCCTGAAAAGTCCTAATCAATTCAACATATTTGCTTTCCATGTTCTCTTGAAATTTGAATTTCTTCTTTTCTTTCTATTGTTGACACGATGTCTCCTTAATTTTGAACTTGTAAAACATAAGCAAAGTAATGTTTGTTATTTATGAATTCATAATGAAATAATTTGTATACGTATATTTATTTACGTTCCAACTACTACAAAATGCTAATAAAAATGATCATTTTCTTTGAGCTGGATTTTGAGTATTTTATTTGATATTGAGTTTTATAGTACTACATCCGTCCCAAAATATAACTCATCATATATTTTTTTGATTTATCCAACAATATACGTTAATCTACATTAACGATGCAACATTTATTATCATTTTTTCAATCTTACCCTAATTTATTAACAATACACCCACTTTCATTACTTAACAACTATTGCATTAATGATTGTTAATACTCCCCCATTCCACAATAACTGAAGTAGTTGCCAAAATCATACAGATTAAGACCGTAATTACTCTCCCAATCCCGTTTAATTGTCGTAGTTGAACAAAAATAAAAATTCCTTTTTATCTTTCAAAGACATTATTTATTGTATTTTTCTACATTTACCCTTATTTATTAAGGGGTGAGAAATTGAAAACAACATTTCATTAATTACATTTAAGGGGTGCTATTGTCATTTTGATGTATAGTCAAAGCATTAACTACTCTTTTTAATATGTGTGTTTTTGGAAATAGCGACAGTTAAATAGGAACGGAGAAAGTAATTGTTTTGATTTTGATTAAATAAATACTAGAATATCCTTATGAAAAATTGAGTAAATAATACTGGTGCATTCAAAACATTGTATAGAAAAATAAAAAGATGGTAAAAAGAGAAAAATGCATTAAATTTTGCATTGGAAGATGTTATGGCTCAGTTATTTTGGAACAGAGAAAACATGTATTTTAGACATTTAACTTTTTAATTTATGACATTCTACCATTTTTTTAATCTATGTGAAAAGTTTTATGATGACTTATATTTTAAAACGGATGTAGTATAAGGAATGAAAATCATTCAAATTAGGAAAAGATTGGTGAACTTAATGTTTCACTTAAAATCACATGAAAATCATTCAAATTAGGAATCTTGTAATAAATTCTACGAGTGTCACTTTTATCAATGACATGTTTCAAAGTTGTTGTAATGTTTAAAAAAAGTTATTTAATAAATTTATTTTTGTTCATCCAAATGATATTATCATCAAGGGGTCTAGCAAGTTAATACTTTAACTTTAACATCAAAATAACTATAAAACCCTTTTATTATTGTTTATGTAGTGTTTTTTTTCTCACCTCATAATAATTAAATAATAGTAGATATAGAAAAAACATAAGAAATACTCCTTTGGAAATTGAATTCCATCAAAAATAAAAATAATAAATTGAATTCCATCAAATAAAATGAAACAATTTTTTTAAAGAGGGTGTATGAATAAAGGACAGATATAAGGGAAAAAATAGGAATCAAGACAGTAAAAATACTGTAATGTCCCACATTGGAAAAGTAGTAGAATGCTCACCCCCATATAAGTGTGAGACATAAGGGTGTGTTTGGTAGAGAGAAATGAGATGAGAAAAGAAAAGATTATATTTCTTTTTGCAATTTAGACGCGTTTGGTTGTTTGGGAAAAGAAAAGTGTCTTTTCTCAGCTTATCAACTTTTCTCCAAAAGTGATTCTCTTCTCTGTTTTGATTCTCATCCCATCTTTGTAAAGAAAAGTTCATAGAGAATAGAAAAGTTCTTTTTTCCCACCACTTATCTTTCCTCGTATTATGAGCATGATTTGTATAATCGTATCATTTTTTTTCCATTATCTTGTAAAAAAAACCCTTTTATTTTTTGTTCCAAAAATAATACACTCAATAAAATTTCACCCATAAAATATGATTATATTCTTTCCCCAAAAAAAATTCGATTATATTTTTTTCATGACAACCAAAATTGCTTCGGTGAGAATAAATTGTATTATTTGATAATCAATTCTCATTTCAAAAAAAAAAAGATAATCATTTCTATTCTCAACATCTTTCTCTCAGATACCAAACACAAACCGAGAATTTATTCTTTTCTATTCTCGACTTTTTTTTTTTCTCAGTCTTTCTCATCACTTTTCTTTTCTCGACTTTTCTATACCAAACGTGCCCTAAAGCTCTTGTCAACTCGGGTTAGACCTTTTAGACAAGCGAGGATGACGGTCTAAGCAGTTGATCGGACATTTATGACTCATTTAGCGCTACCAGGCCCGGGGTCTGGGGGCGTTACAGAATGGTATCAGAGCCGACTATGAAACGGAACTATGCACTGCACCGTACAAGAAGACGGTTTAAGGATGACCTCTAGTTACCTCCTGGTAGGACGATCCGAGAGCGAGCCTCGGACGTCTGGCGAGGACTTGATCCCTTATAAGGAGGAGAATGTAATGTCCCACATTGAAAAAGTAGTAGGATGCTCACCCCATATAAGTGTGAGACATAAAGCTCTTGTCAACTCGGGTTAGCCCTTTTAGACCAAGCGAGGACGGCGGTCTAAGCAGTTGACCAAGCGAGGACGGCGGTCTAAGCTCTTATAAATTGAATTCCATCAAATAAAATGAAACAATTTTTTAAAGAGGGTGTATGAATAAAGGATGATATATAAGGAAAAAATAGAATCAAGACAAGTAAAAATACTGTAATGTCCCACATTGGAAAAGTAGTAGAACGCTTCACACCCATATATAAGTGTGAGACATAAGGGTGTGTTTGGTAGAGAGAAATGAGATGAGAAAAGAAAAGATTATATTTCTTTTTGCAATTTAGACGCGTTTGGTTGTTTGGGAAAAGAAAAGTGTCTTTTCTCAGCTTATCAACTTTTCTCCAAAAGTGATTCTTTTCTCTGTTTTCGATTCTCATCCTACTGTAAAGAAAAGTTCATAGAGAATAGAAAAGTTCTTTTTTCCCACCACTTATCTTTCCTCGTATTATGAGCATGATTTGTATAATCGTATCATTTTTTTTCCATTATCTTGTAAAAAAAACCCTTTTATTTTTTGTTCCAAAAATAATACACTCAATAAAATTTCACCCATAAAATATGATTATATTCTTTCCCCAAAAAAAATTCGATTATATTTTTTTCATGACAACCAAAATTGCTTCGGTGAGAATAAATTGTATTATTTGATAATCAATTCTCATTTCAAAAAAAAAAAGATAATCATTTCTATTCTCAACATCTTTTCTCTGCATACCAAACACAAACTGAGAATTTATTCTTTTCTATTCTCAGCTTTTCTTTTCTCAGGTCTTTTCTCATCACTTTTCTTTTCTCGACTTTTCTCTATACCAAACGCGTCTTCCTAAAGCTCTTGTCAACTCGGTTAGCCCTTTTAGACCAAGCGAGGATGACGGTCAAGCAGATTGATCGGACATTTATGACTCATTTAGCCGCTACCAGCCCGGGTCCAGGGCGTTCTGAAATGGTATCAGAGCCGACTATGAAACGGAACTATGCACTGCACCGTACAAGAAGACGGTTTAAGGATGACCTCTAGTTACCTCTGGTAGGGACGATCCAGGAACAGTCTCGGACGTCCTGGCGAGGACGCCAGTCCCTTATAAGGAGGGGAGAATGTAATGTCCCACATTGAAAAAGTAGTAGGATGCTCACCCCCATATAAGTGTGAGACATAAAGCTCTTGTCAACTCGGGTTAGCCCTTTTAGACCAAGCGAGGACGGCGGTCTAAGCAGTTGACCGGACATTTATGACTCATTTAGCGCTACCAGGCCCGTGGTCTGACGGCGTTACAAATACAAATAGAGTGATAAGGACTATTCCACTGTTCGTTACCCCAAATCCACGGACTCTATTTGGTATAATGGAATTGACCTCAAATCCATTATTCTATTGTTCCTCTGTTTCGTTGTGTTTGACAGAATTGACCTCGAAATGACTTCGAAAAAAATATCAAATGAGATGTCTGAATGAAGAGAACGAAAAAAGAAATAATATGGTGAAAGAGTTGCAATCTTTTGATGTTTAGATCAAAAAATATATTTATTTTTATAATTAAATATGAGATAATTTAAAATTATAATAGAATAAATACTTGTCTTTCTTTTTTTATTAACTCATCAGCTAAGTTAGAAGGGGAAGGTGTTGGTAATTCCACCTAGAGTCAAATGACCCGTAAATTTATCACATCAATACAATTTTATATCAATAATATAAACTTTGTGGTCCGATCAACAATTTACCGTCCTTGTCCTGTTTACATGGAGAATATAGACATAGAAAGTAATAAAATTATGGGTAGTGGCTCATTTTTACAAGGAAATAGGGCTGAGTAAAGAAACCGAAAAACCAAATCAAACCATTAACAGTCCAAACCAAACTGAAATAACCAAACCAATAACAAACTATTTGAATTGGTTTGATTTGAAATCAAACCGAATTATAATGGTTTGAGTTTGGTTTTTTTTTTTTTTAATTTTAAACAACCCAACCCGAAACTAACCGGAATTAATTATTATACAAAATAACTTAGTTTCACTACACCGTATATAAAAACTAACGATACAACCATAAACTAGAGGGTCCTTATTCCAAAACCGAAGTATCCGAATTTTCCCACCTTGGGTTTGACGGACTAAGGTTTTGAGGAGGTGATGAACATGTGTTGATGACGTTTATTTTTTATGGAGTGTCAGGAGGTGACATTATAAAACTTTAGTTTTCATTAATAAAAGCTAAGTTTTACAAAAAAAAACCAAAAACACTCTAAAATCACTCTTCAATTTCCATCACTCATATAATTCGACACTCAAACATTTCCTCCATCAATCCATCACACTCTCTCTGCGATTGCCACCTCTCTTCTTCCAATCGCCTCCGTGCTTGTTCCGGTAGAGGCAAGTCTTTCGTGATTTGTGTTCCACTTTACAACAAATCATTTATGTAAATAGGAAAAAACCGTTGTTTCAAAAAATAGCTTCTTAAACAAATTGACATGTTAAAACCAAAACCAAACCGAAACCAAATTAAACCAAACCATGCCATTGGGTTCAAAATCATTTGGGTTTGGTTTGGGGTACAAGCTATAACCCCCAAACCGACCCGTGCTTTCCAAACCAACCCAAACCAACCCATACTCAGCCCTACAAGGAATTTCAATCAAACACTTTGGCACAAGCTTCTATACTTCGATGCCTCAAGCGAAGCCTTCAGCTTTTCAAACGTAGGCCAAATAATTTCACATCACGCAGTAAATAATTCGTGTAATTCTGATGTATGGAGTCTCTATTAGACTCAACCGTTGAATGCATGCACGGCGTGCATAAAAAGCCAAAACAATATTTTGCTTATATACACGCGCAAGCATATATCGACGATTAGTCTAATAAGCATCATTCGCATCGTAATTTTCCAAATATTTCCTATCATTTTAATAATTTAAAACAACTACCAAACTATTATTTATATAAAAAAAAAAAAAAAGAAACCGACGCTTTCTGTTTCAAAAACCATTACGCAGTTTTTTTTTTTATACAAATCATTCAATTCAATCTCCTATTTGACAACTAAACCACATAGAATTTTGGAAGCGTTTGTTTGATAAACCATTACTATTGCTCTTAGCGAGTTGTACAAAATCTTGACCGATGACTGTACAAGAAAATTTAAAGGGAAATTATGGACTTGCCAATCAAAATCTTACGGTAACTTCTATAAAATTCACTAATAAACTTGATGGGCGGCTGTGGAACAATCTTACCCGGTTGGAAAATGAGTAGAATGGTGTAGATGATGACTCAAATTAAAAAAAATCTCAAGATTTGGTTAGGAATTGGAATCTACAATCAAAACTAGTGATCGTCGAAGTTGTCAAATATATTTTTTTAAATTATTAATCTCGACATTTCACATCCTTAGAGCATTTACAATGGACACTTTATTCTTCCCCTTAAAATTTATATAGGGAGGACACTCAACCTTAATCTCCACAATGACACCCTATTTCTTTCACTATCCCTGATAAAATTAAGGTTCCCTTCAAATATAAAGGCTCTCCTAAAACCAAGTAGTTTACTTAAAGTAGTAAGTGACTTGAGATTATCTCAGAGAGGTCGTGGGGTTCGATTCTCCTCTCGAGGCGCTATGTTAAAAGAGCTCTTGGCTGCGCCTAACTCTGCAGTAAGAGTCGGACTTTGCGGCGACGACCGGATCGAACTCCGGATTAATCGGACCAGTGGCCCAGAATACTGGTCTTTAAGCAATAAAGGCTCTCCTAATGTGAATAGTACTCTGTCTATCCATTTGCTGCAAAAGTGTCTATTATGTAATGACATTTATCCATTCCTAAAATGTTTGTTTCACGATAAAACAGTCACAACAAAATGTCACAATGTATTTTTACACCACTGAAAATTATGAGCAACCAAGTGTTGCAACATATTTTTTTAATAAACATACGACATTTTTATAAAAGGTCATATGGCATATTAAAATCTCACTTTATAAATATATAATATTTCATTCCGATTTTCGTAAGCAAGTTAAAAAAAAAGAAGGAAAAATGTGTTGGTAGTTAAATTAGTTAGTTGAGATGTGAGAGAAAAATAATTTTGAGGATTGATATAGGGAGTATTATTGAAGTTGGTTGTTT
Organism: Gentiana macrophylla; assembly: GCA_026214975.1. Classification (NCBI taxonomy): domain Eukaryota; kingdom Viridiplantae; phylum Streptophyta; class Magnoliopsida; order Gentianales; family Gentianaceae; genus Gentiana; species Gentiana macrophylla. The sequence goes on from CM047814.1 coordinate 17,480,911, forward strand.
CATAGGGTGTTGAAAAAGTGAATCTGAAACGGAAAATAAGATAAATTGGGAGAGTTGGAGTGCCCACCATTATGGTCACTCTTAGTTGATTAATTGCCTCCTCAAACCAGGGGACCAGTCGCTTTACCTTAGAAAAAAAAAAACCAGTCGCTTTACATTAGTAATTACCGTAATGCTGAAGTCATAATAAAATTGTTACAATAAAGTGTCACAAGACACTTTCATATTTTTCTATAGTAAAATTATCATTATTGTAACGACCCTACCCGAGTGGGCTATCATCACAACTAGATTTGAAAATTCAATAGTGAATTTTTAAATCCAATGGGCTATCATCCATTAGTATTAATTAATCGGAGGTAAGTTTATTGACTGAACCATTATACATTATGTGTTCACTATTTTATTCAATTACTTAGAAGTGTAACGAATGATCACATTACTAAAGACATGTTTGTTACGCAATAATGAAATGACTTATCATTTCATTCCAATTTTTGAGTATGTTTATAAGGTAATGAAATGAAATTTTATCCTAATGTAATAAAAAAAGTGACCATTTTCATTCCATCTGAGATGAAATTAAATAAAAATCGACAAAACACGCAAGCGGTGGGTAAGAGGTAGGTGAGGTTGGGTGGGTGGTAGGTTGGGTACCGGGTAAGGTAGGGTATGATGGGGCAGTGGGTACCGGGTAAGGTAGGGTAGGATGGGGCTGTGGGTAGGGTAAGGTAAGATGGGGTTGTGGGTAGGGTAAGGTGTTAGGAAATCTACGCAGGAACGGAGCGGAATTTAAAATTTATTTCCTATCGACCCAAGATCGACTTCGTTTAAGCAATAAACAAATAATCTAGTAGACGGTGTTACCTTGCTTGATCTAAAAGATCGACACTTTGACCGTCTAAGGAGAGTAGCGATGCACGGAGCCGCCCAAGCGTTCGGCCTCTACCGCTAGTCCACACGAACAACCCGCCGGAATCCACCATTGGATTGCAATTAGAAAAACCCGGTTACTAGACCGACATTTTCTCTCTCTCAAAACTCTCTCTAAGAAGCTCTCTATTTTTCACAAGAACTATTAGCTCTTGGATTTGTGTTGTACAAAAGAGCTTGACACCCACACTACATTTATAGTGTATGTGGCGCTATCTATTAGAGTGGAGAGGAAGAAAACATTTTACTAGTAAAATAAGGAAAATATATTTGATTGATTTATCTCATTAATATTCAATATCTTATAATAAATATTCCAATATATTTTCAATATCTTATATTGACTATATTTATCTTATTACCATAAATCAATTTACACATGTGTATATATCACATATAAATCTATTAATATCCAAATATTCAAACATGGTCAACTTGTATTCACGTGTGTCAAACACACAAATTTGAGCCGCATATATATATATATATATCAATATCTTATATTAATATTTAGTAATACTATTAATTAAATTGCACAATACGAGTGTATTTTAATACACTATTATATGCGCCCCATATGTATCAAAATACATATATTTAATTAATCAACATAATTAATATCTTGTATTATATTTATTCATAATAAATAAATATCACCATATTAATTTACCAATATAACCTTTATAGTATGAGATAAATTCTTTCCTTATTTGGTTATCAACTATAACCACATTTTAATCCGGCTAGATGTTCATATGTGTGTGACCCGATAGGCTTCCGAATATGTTGACCGTAGACACAAAGTGCAAATTACGAAAATGCCCTTTATGCCTAACGATCACGGGATAACGTTTAGCAACACACCGTGACCCCCAATCATCGGAAGAGTCAAATGCAATGACTACTACCTTTCATGTGAAACAGTTACCGTGTAACTTACAATCCTATCCCTGTAATAATATCCATACGGTCGTTAGTCGAGTGTCAAAACATCAATGACCGTATCTTATAATCTGGATATCATGCTTTCTCGAAGTAACTCATTTACTTCCACTTTGCAAAGATTCACGAGAGTAAGACATTCCTTATAAGAAGGCCCTTTCGGATATGTTGGAAAGGTGTCCTAAACCCAATCGGGTTGGACCGGATCCGACCGGGTCGGGTCATTTACAGTCTATTTAGTTCATGTAATAACTTTATTATGATTAATAAAAGCACTTATGTCATTATATATTGTTTGTCTTCATATTATTTGTTGTATATATATAGTAACGTCCCTAGTATCAATCTGTGATTGAGAAACCATGATAGTGATTATGGTTGATGAGATCTCTAATCACTATAACAAGGTTGGTACTTAAATGTCTCTAGTCTTACATATTATCAAATGGGACATTGATAGTATAATCAGATTAGCACGTATTGGATGTCTTCTATCTTTTAGAAGATAGGGATAGATCTCATCTATCGAAGTGTAGGGACACTTGGACTGTACGTGGACGTGTATTAGAGAATGCGTACGTTAAACTGACCCACTTACATTAAGTGTCACACTATGTGGCGGTTGTGTAATTATCCTTTTGACCGGAGTCTTCATGGCATCACGGTGTGGATTGTCATACTTTGACACTATTGAGATTTCTCCTAACCACGGGGCGATCATGCGGTAGTGATTGGGTATGATATTGAAGCATGCGGAGTATACATGATTGGTCGTCCGGGAATCGCGTATCCTATGATTGGGATCGAATATCCGAAATGGCCTTCTTATAAGGAATGTCTAGCTCTCGAGTATCTTTGCAAAGTGGGAGTAAATGTGTTATTCCGAGAGAGTGTGATATCCAGATTATAAGATACGATCGTTAATGTATTGACACTCGAGATACGATCGTATGGATATTATTTCAACGATAGGATTGTAAGTTACACGGTAACTGCTTCACATGAAATGTAGTAGTCATTACTTTTGACTCTTCCGATGATTGGGGGCCACGGTGTGTTGCTAGACGCTATCCCGTGATCGTTAGGTATGAAGGGCATTTTAGTAAATTGCACTTTGTGTCTACGGCCAACATATTCGGAAGCCTATCGGGTCACACACATATGAACATTGAGTCGGATTAAAATGCGGTTATAGTTGATAACCAAATAAGGAAAGTTTATCTCTAGACTATAAGGGTTATAGTGGTAAATTAATATGGTGGTATTTATTTATTATGAATAAATAAAATACAAGATATTAATTATATACAAATTATATTAATTAAAGAATATTCCGGAAGCCAATTAATTGGCATATGGGGCGCCACAATTGAGTGTATAAGATACACTTGAATTGTGCACTTTAATTAATAAGATTGCAATAATATTAATATAAGATATAACTTGATTTTGGAAAAATAGATTTATGGTAATAAGATAATTATAATCAATATGAGATATTGGCAAAATAAATTATAATTAAAGAGATAAATCAATCTAGAATATTTTCTTTATTTTATTGGGAAAATGTTTTCTTCTCCTCAACACCATATGGGGCGCCCCAACCACTATAAGTAGGAGGTGGGTGTCAAGCTCTTTTGTACATTACAATTGCAAGAGCTCATAGTTCTTGTGTAAAATAGAGAGCAATCCATAGTGAGTTTGTGAGGGAAGAAAATGTCCGGTCTAGCAGCCGGAGTTTTTCCGATAGCAATCCAAGGAGGATTCCGGCAAGGGGTTCGTGTGGATTAGCGATAGAGGCCGGACGCGTGGACGGCTTGTGCATTGAACTACTCTCCGTTGGCGGTCAAAGCGACGATCTTATAGATCATCTGAGGTATAACCGTCAAACTACTTAACGTGTATATTGCATTAAACGAAGAACGATCTAAAAGGAAATCAAATTTTAAATTCATTGCGTTAAACTAGTGATTTCTAATGGATATTCATGTTAGGTGTAGTGCCCGAAAAACAATTTCTGTAATTGTTTTTGACAGGATTTATAATTCATCTTAATATTTGCATTTATGCTTATATTAATACACTGCTAAAACCCTAAGTATATCGGTATATAATCACATAACTCAGTGTATGGCATACACACGAGGATGGAGTTAGTGATGATATGCTTAAAACTAGTTAGTCCGTGGCGAATTTAATCAGAGTATGGGTCTCATGATTAATATACCAATAATGCGCCCAGAACACTTAACGGTGTGACCGTCTTATCCGGACCGTCGATATAGGGTACCTAGTGGGGAATTTATATATGATGTCTATCATATAGGACTGGACCGATATGATTTGAATTCTTGATATAATTCCGTGATCGAGAAATCTTATCGAATCACAAGATGATCATATATGGATTAATCTCAATCTTGATGTGATCACAGTTTACTGCTTGGTTCAAAGTAGGGTTTGATGTGTTAGTTAAGGATCACTTGGATACATGTGATCTGAACACTTCTCGTTGGCTCTATTCTGGAATGAGTGAGTAGTCTGTGACTTCACAGATATGAAATCCATTCCTTCCCGCTGAAGTAAGCATTGCACGTTCCCTTATTTGTTGATCCTAGAAATCGATTGATGGCCCTGGGTTCATATTATATTAGTTATGAACTAATTGATCACTAGGGGTTAATGGTAAATAAGGATAAGATGTTTTGAGAAGGGTTTATGGAAATATCCCGAATCAAAACGAATAAATCTATGGAGGATTTATCCGTATGTAATGATTATATCAATGGACGCTTTTACTCAATGATTAGAGTGTAAGTATATATCTATAATCGATAGAGTTCAGTTTTGGGTTTATGGTGGCATAATCCCGGAATTAATAGATTGAATAAGAATTGTTACATTCGATGAATAATTTTATTTAATTTATTGTAGCTACTACAGTTATAGGTCCCTGGCCCTCGATGTGGCTCCTAACATGCATATGTTTCTTGACGTTGGGCCTCAATAATAATTAAGTAGTTGGACTATTTAATTGATGTGCGAATAATTATTTAGTGGGCTAAATAATTAAATACATGGAAAAAGACATTTTTTATGACTCGCCCACATAATTGAGTGTTTCGTGTGAACCCTAATTTTCTAGTATTGGGGCGTGTTTTGTGTCTTGGTGATTATTAAGGAATTAGTTTTTTGATAATTATAAGACATGTGATTAATTGTTTATTTTTAAATAATTAATTAAGGAAAATATATTAGATTGATCCTTAAATATTCTAGATTTATCCTAGATTATTCTAGGAGTATCTTTTATGGAAAATGATTATTATAATTGATTTTGTATTAATTATTAAATCCTTGGGGGACAAGGATTTCTCTCCTATATAAAAAGAGTTCTCCTAAGCCTTTTCAATCAACATAATGCGATATATATACACACAAAATAAGCTAAGGAATTCGGCCTAAGCTTAGGGTTTGAGTTGGGATAATCTTCGGGATTTTCTGGGTAGCATATCAAGGAGGTCAAGCATCAAGAATCGGCTTTCACCGGTTGTTGCTTGGAGATACACATCGGAAGACTATGGCTTCTCGATTCTCAGATCTCGGCTTATTCTTTGGATCTCGGCTTATCTTTTGATTGGTAAGTAGATCTAACCTTCTTTTAGGTAGATCTTAAATATGTGCTTTAATGTTATATTGATCGTGATCCTTGTTATTCCGCTGCGTAATCGGGCGGATCTAGATCCGTCCGGTGATATTACTGTTAGGTGTGATGCCCGAAAGACAATTTTTGTAATTGTTTTATTTAATAAATGAATTGACGTTATTATTCATATTTATTATTCTCATAATCACCGATGTGACAATAGTATTTACACTACGTAAAACCCTAAGTATATCGTTTATGTAATCACTTAACTCAAAGTGTATGGTATATACACAAGGAGGATTGAGTTAGTGAAGATGTACTTAAAATACAATTAGCCCGTAGTGAAGTTAATCGAGAGTATTGGGTCTCTCCTTTAACGTGCTATTAATGCGCCTGCAACACGGTTGGTGTGATTGTCTTATCCGGACTTTCGGTTAAGAGAACCTAATGGGGCATTTATATATGATAGATATATCATATAGAAATTTCGACCGATTTGATTAGAGTTCACGATATAATTCCGTAATCGAGAAGTCTTATCGAATCAATGGATGATCATATTTATGGATATATCTTAATCTCGAGGTGATCACGATCAACCGCTTGAATCAATTATGAAGTTTGACTTGACGGTTAAGGATTACACTGAGTCTGTGGTCTGAATTACCCCATCTTGGCATTGTACTGGATTGAGTGAGTAGTTTGTGTTATCACAGATACGGAATCCATTCCTTCCATTTATGGAAGTAGATAGACAGTTCCCTTATTTGTTAATCCTAGAAACTGATCGATCGCATGAGTTCATATCACACTGATTGATCACCGGTGAGTTGTATGAATTAATTGATCACTAGGGGTTAATGGTAAATAAGGATAAGAGGTTCTAAAAAGGGTTAACGGTAACTTCCCGATTTAGAATGAACAGTCTATGGAGGATTAATCCATATGTAATGATTATATCAATGGACGCTTATTATTATTCTCGTGAGGAGATAAATATAATCTCATAATCGGAGGAGTGCAGTCACGGGATTATGGTGGCATATTCCTGTGATTGATTTATCGAATATAATTATTCTATAATTATTTATTTGATTTATCGGAGGGCCGATTATTAGTCCATGGTCCCCGACGTGCCTCCTAATATAGCATAGCTATTCTCGGACGTCGAATCCTCGATAATATTAATTTAGTTCTTGTTGGACTTTATTAAAACGATATGTGAATTAATTGTTTAGTGACTATTAAATTAGTTGAATTTAAATAATTAAATATGTGAAAAAGACATTTTTCATAATCTCTTACTGTTGTGTGAAAATGTGTGGAAGCCTTTATACCTAGGGTATAAGGTGGCGCCATTTTGTGTCATTAATTGTTGGGAGATTTGTTTTCTCAATAAATAATAAAGCATGCACACAAAATATTTATTGGATAAATATTTATGGTAAGAAATAAAGATAAATATTATCCTAGATTTGTTCTAGAATATTATGGGATTATCTTTTATTTAATAGGATTATCATAATTGATTTTGTATTAATTATAAAATCCTTGGGGCTTAAGTTTTACTCTCCTATATAAAGAGAGTTCTCCTGCCCAAATGACACACTACTATTTTCGACTTCTACCTCTTAGAGAGGAGAAAGAAAATTTCGCCAAGGGGAGACAAGGGAAAATCTTGGAGATTTTTCCGGTAGCATATCGGAAGGGTTCGAGTGAGAATTCCTTCCACCGGGAATTGCTTGGATCACACGATCGGAAGCGTGGTGCTCTTCACATCTTCACATTCATCCTTTGCGGTTCTTCAACTTGATTTTAGAGATTCAAGAGGTATGATCTACATCCCCCTTGTAGAATAGATCTAGTTGTTTTATTACGTATATATTATAGATCTAGATCCCTTAAATCGCTTCCGCTGCGGATGATATTACTAACAGTGGTATCAGTCGCCAAGGGGATCTATATTTATACGTATAAAATATTAGATCTAGGAGTGGTAAAACATGTAGATTTTTTTATCCCAATTTTTTTGGGGGCCGATGCATATGTTTATTTTTTATGCTTATGAATGTCGTGGTTGAAGAGATGGATTGGGGTTGACACTGTTTACCCGTTAGATCTATTGTAAACTCATATAAACGATGAAAATTCGTCCATATGAGTATAGGAAATTATGTAATTCTTTTTTATTGCAATTTTAATTTCCCGAAAATAGATCTGTTTAGTAGCTGTTTAGTATTTTTCCTTTTCCCGTTGATCGAACCGTTGAAACGAAGATCCCTCCGGTCAGAATCAAGATTAGAAGATGATGATCAACTCCACAAATTTTGGCGTCGATCAGAGTCCGTTTCGATATCCGTTTGATGCTGCGAATAGGCTGCTGTAACAGAAAAACGCAGGATTCACAGAAACACTATCTGTGACTTCCTCGATTTTCTGGGAGAGTTTGGACCGTTGAAAAGCAAATCCGACCGTTCAGATTGATCAAATTTGAGTTTTGGACGTACCATAAAAATTTCAGGTCGATCGGGATTCATCTCAATTCCCGGTCTGCCTCAGGAAGTCCTTGATGCAGTGCAGTCAAAGTCAGATTCAGCAGCAAGTTTGGAGGTTTACTGGAGAAAATTGGTAAGTCAAAGCATCGATCCAACCGTCCATATTGAAGTTCAAGGAGTGAAGATAAGATCTGGAAAGTTTCGTCCCGATCCGAGTTCGTTTGTATGCCGATCGTCGAAGAGTTCGAACAGCTGCAGATTATGTTAGATAGTTGTAAACCCTAGTTAGGGTTTTGGTTATTTATTTTCTAATAGGTTAGATTCGGGGGTGCCAACGGTCCATCTCGGTGTTTAAATTTTCCGCATTTATTTTTTATGTGTTTGATCATAAAATAGATATAAAACCGGAATTGCCATGACATGCATCATATCATAAATCCACTCCATGCATACATGTAGAATTTTAATTTTGGTAATTAAAATAGGCATGTATACAAACTCGCGTAATTAGTTGAATTTAATTAATACGTGGTAATTAATTAATTTAGTAACTAATTAAAGATCCGAGGACGGGTTATGAAATCGTTAAGCCTTTTCGTGTGTGTTCTCGGTGAACCGCCTTAAAGCCCAAACGAGATCACGTTTTCGATTCGTAGAGTCTACGAGATCGAATGATGGTAAAAGAACAATAAATCTTGGATAAAACGGTTCGCCTATAGGTTGGGTGGTCAATCGAGCTTCGCTCGAACGACTTAACCCTCCTAGTGTGATGTATGCACGGGAGTCCGGCAAGACTAAGCCAAACCGAGAGCGGAGGGGTGATTCCTTCTAATCTCAATAGGCTCTCTTGACCCGATTTCACCGAATGTCACATATGTTCCAACGAATAGGACGGGTAGGCTTGCCCACGTTACCGACACCATTCGGAATCCTTGATTTGATGTACTTTTATGTTAACATCAAAAGACGTGGTTAGTTAACCCACCACCACTTCCAAATTATTGAGTGGGAGCGGGGAGGCGACACCAACCCCACGGCCTCTACTATAGATACAAGTAAGTGAGAGAAGGGTGGCGCCTCGCGGGCGCTTTGATTTCGTCCCCTACGGATGGTGTTCACCCCTATCAACATTCATGGCTTGGTCTCCGAAAGGATAGGATTTACGGGTACTCGTCGGGTCACCGACCTATCCTACGACGGCACACTCGGGCGCACTAAGAGATCCGATATAGTAGGTCACACTCATAAAGGATATTTTTGGAAATATCTAGGCTAAAAAAGGAAGGTAGTCAATGAATAAAGGGATGTTCGATTCTCGTGCGATGTTTGATTCTCACAAGTTATTCATTGATGAGATTGTCTCGATTTAACATCATCTCTTTGACCTACCTTCAAGGCGGCACTTCGAGATGCGAGGTTAAAACCTTGGAATGGTAGAGTAGACTTAATTTTAGTTTACAATTCCTAAAATAAAATAATATAGTAGTGTTAAACTTGAATTAATATATGTCATTTTATTTACAAAGATTATATCCCTTACTAAACCGCTTAAAATTTATAATTGACTAGTATTGACTTCGTTAAAAAGTGGAAAGTAACTAGGACGTTGAACTAGTTAATCGATAATGCAATTATTTTTCAAAGAGATATTTTCTCTTAAGCCTTTTAAAAACCAGAGTGACATATAGGTATGTCACTAGTGTCACTCGTGTCAAACGGGAGACAAACTTAGGTAATTTCGGACTTTAAAATTCTTCTAGTGAATTTTGAATGTGTAGTAATTACACGAGTAATTTTCTAATTGAAAAATCGGAAAATCATGAAGTGTTACTAGTTGGACGATATTTGGAATCGATGAACTAATGGGAGCTTTATGATTTGTTGTTTCTTCTGGAACATTAGAAAAGTGTAACTGACTACACACGTAACCGTTCTAATTGAAAAACCGGAAAGTCATGAAATGTTGCTAGTTAGACGATATTTGGAATCGATGAACTAGTGGGAGTTTCTATGATTTGTTGCTTTTCTGGAAACAATAGAACTATGTACGAAAGATTTTCTAATCGAAAAAATCGGAAATTCATAAAAATAAAGCATTGCTCGTTAGACGGTATTTGGAACCGATAAACTAGTGGGAGCTTTAATTTGTTTTTTTCTGGTATATTAGAAAATCCGAGAAGTCTCGACGAGTAACACTCGAAATAGACATCCCACGGTTCAAGAGTAGTGTCTACTCAAACGAACTTGGTTCAAGATCCATTTCCATTCATTGAAAGTCAAGAATGGGAGAATATGTCTAAAAGTGTTAGTCACCTAAAGCGAGAAAATTTTAAAGGTGAACCGAAAATTAATTAATCGAAAATCATAGGATAAGGACGGTGATTTTGGATCACCAACCTATGAATCCTTGGCGATTTTCTCGAGCTAAGTTCTTTAGAAGAACAAGGTAGCGAAGGCATTTAACGATTAAAAAAGAGTAAACAACGGGCGCTTAATTTTAGCTAGAATAGTGGGAGTGATATAAGGTAATGAATCTCGGATTCAATCCTTGGATATTGCGGGAAAATTATTTTCCGCTTAAGATTCGTTGAACGAATGGATTTACCTTCTATTCGATAATTTGTTTGTCGATAGAAAGTGAATATACCATTTGTAGTATTTAATCCAAGACTCGGACTTTTGTTTGATAAAGTCAAAACCACTTAGAATCATTTGAAATATGTATATAAAACACATCTTAAGAACTATTAAAAGCAATTGGTTTCTATATTTAGATAAACGCTTCTTCATATTCCATAGTTAGTGCATAGTCCCTAAAAGACAAGACTCAAGACCGGCTGGGTGATTCCTTTCTCCCGATCTGGTTATATTGTCTCAAAGGTTCAATGACTAAGTTTCCTTTCAATCGGAAAAGGATAATGGTTATAAAGAAGTAACATAGCTTGTTTATGACGACCTTCGGGGTCTGATGAAAGATACAAGCTAGTAGGAGCTTCCGAGTAGTGACTTCTTGTCTGATAACTATTCGAACACTCCGGTCAGTTTATCCAAAATATTTTTGAGGTTTCTCTGTTTTCAACAGAGATAGAGTATTCTATACTCGGAATAGGCCATTCATAGTCCTCGAGACTGATGCTCAGCCTGCCTCATTGTGACATGTTCTCACTAAGTGAGAAACCGTAAAATTGCCTTATATATGTTTTTAGATGTGCTACAATACACTGCATAACTCAATAAAGATATTAGAAGCGTAAATAACGGTTTACATTGAAATGTAAGTCCGAGAAGTCTACCTAGAATATGCTTTGGAATTTACGGATAAGGTGTGGATTCGGTTCACCCCACTTCCGTAAATATAAGCATTTAGCACACGGTGCTTGAAGGTAGGTCCGAAATTTCACGAACACGTTCGGTCGCTGACCAATCGTTATATATCTTGTAGCATTGAGAAAAAGGTGTGTTATCGATTCTTGAAATCGGGAAGGGACGCTTATCATTGTTGCGTCTTTCTACGATAGAGTCTATGAACAAGTAAAACCTTAAACCTTGCGAGACGCTTACTCAAGGTAGTTACTAATCGATTAAAATCAGACCACATCCAACATCGGTTGTTGGTGATAACACTAAATACTACTAAACTAGATCGAATTTCGATCCACCCGTAATGTAGTGGGAGTATGGTTTATCCATTACCCATTACGGGTTCGGCGGACTTTGTAGTCCGAGGATCGATTGATGACCTATGGCTCTTTTGTGAGCGATATAAGATTCGATAATAGAGGTTGGTTTAATAGCCATAACCCCGTGAATGGAGTTCGGTACTCCATTCTGTTCATGCTCTTGTAGAACCACCGAGCGCTCTCAGCCCAAAGTGGGAGTAATTGGATCTACACGGAAAAGAGTAGAATGAGTTCGGTATTGCATGATTTCGTTCAAAAGCAGAAAATAGGGGTGATTCCCTGAGATTTTTCTTGCCAAACAAACGGAGTCTGGATTCATTCGGAACAAAAGGGTATTGCCTTATGAACTTATGACAGGATGACTGTTAAGGCTTATGTCCTTTTGTGGATAAAAAGCAAACCTCTCGGTCACTGGAAGTCATATATTTCTACAATATGTGGATTTGACCGTAATATTGATAAGTCTTTTGTAGACTGGATATCAATTTTAGTACAAGAGTGAATATATATATTAGTGTTTGTGAAGGATAACACTTTGCACGATTGGAATCAACATGGGTGTGTTATTTGAAGTCGATCGACAATGCCACAATTCTTCGCAATGTAGATTTGGACAATATTCTTAAGAGTTTGACTCGGTCGAATTCATTAGAATCGATCCATTGGTTTCCCATCCATCTTATTGGTTAAGATGATGCATCATGTATGCAACATTCAACGAGGAAGTTCTACCCTATGCCTCAGGAATGACTCTCTAAATCTTCGGATCAAGAGAAATGGGATAGATTCTCTTTCTAGTAAGAGATGGTCGGAGTTATTGAACGTCAACTTTGATCGAATCTTAGATTCGCGGTTAACAAAGCAAGTTTAGTATGTCCTTTAGTATCTTGAAGAGAACGAGGAACAATATGCGGACATATTCATGTGTGAACTTGGATATGTGTGATACATCGATTTTGACTTTAAGTCGATTGAGGATGATCGTTAAGTCGATCTCGGCTCAGTGTTTACTCAAGCACCACATGATTTGATGGACCGGTAACGTTTCGATTCTACGGATCGCCCTCGAGCCGATTAACTGACTAATCATTAAGACCCATGACATTTAGATGTAGGTGCTCCCGAGTCACCGACCTATCCTACGACGGCACACTCGGAGTGTATTTTGTCATCCGAAATGGTTATGATATGCTTAATGGGTACTAGAATACGGGATGGGTCTCCATTGCTTTAGAGCAAGTGGGAGATGTAGTTTGTTGTATTTTAAATAATAGGGTGTGCTCTAAAACAATTAATCACATGCTTTCGTGCAAGTGGGAGATTGTTAGGTGTGATGCCCGAAAGACAATTTTTGTAATTGTTTTATTTAATAAATGAATTGACGTTATTATTCATATTTATTATTCTCATAATCACCGATGTGACAATAGTATTTACACTACAGAAAACCCTAAGTATATCGTTTATGTAATCACTTAACTCAGTGTATGGTATATACATGGGAGGATTGAGTTAGTGAAGATGTACTTAAAATACAATTAGCCCGTAGTGAAGTTAATCGAGAGTATCGGGTCTCTCCTTTAACGTGCTATTAATGCGCCCAGAACACAGTTGGTGTGATTGTCTTATCCGGACTTTCGGTTAAGAGAACCTAATGGGGCATTTATATATGATAGATATATCATATAAGTATCTGGACCGATTTGATTAGAGTTCACGATATAATTTCGTAATCGAGAAGTCTTATCGAATCAATGGATGATCATATTTATGGATATATCTTAATCCGAGGTGATCACAATCCAACCGCTTGAATCGGTATGAAGTTTGACTTGACGGTTAAGGATTACACCGAGTCGTGGTCCGAATTACCCCATCTTGGCATTGTCTTTGGATTGAGTGAGTAGTTTGTGTTATCACAGATACGGAATCCATTCCTTCCATTTATGGAAGTAGATAGACAGATTCTTTATTTGTTAATCCTAGAAACCGATCGATCGCTGAGTTCATATCACACTCGATTGATCACCGGTGAGTTGTATGAATTAATTGATCACTAGGGGTTAATGGTAAATAAGGATAAGAGGTTCTAAAAAGGGTTAACGGTAACTTCCCGATTTAGAATGAGCGATCTATGGAGGATTAATCCATATGTAATGATTATATCAATGGACGCTTATTATTATTCTCGTGAGGAGATAAATATAATCTCATAATCGGAGGAGTGCAGTCACGGGATTATGGTGGCATATTCCTGTGATTGATTTATCGAATATAATTATTCTATAATTATTTATTTGATTTATCGGAGCCGCTGATTATTAGTCCATGGTCCCCGACGTGCCTCCTAATATAGCATAGCTATTCTCGGACGTCGAATCCTGATAATATTAATTTAGTTCTTGTTGGACTTTATTAAAACGATATGTGAATTAATTGTTTAGTGGACTATTAAATTAGTTGGGCTAAATAATTAAATATGTGAAAAAGACATTTTTCATAATCTTGGCCCAAGTGTGTGAAATGTGTGGAAGCCTTTATACCTAGGGTATAAGGTGGCGCCATTTTGTGTCATTAATTGTTGGGAGATTTGTTTTCTCAATAAATAATAAGACATGTGCACAAAATATTTATTGGATAAATATTTATGGTAAGAAATAAAGATAAATATTATCCTAGATTTGTTCTAGAATATTATGGGATTATCTTTTATTTAATAGGATTATCATAATTGATTTTGTATTAATTATAAAATCCTTGGGGCTTAAGTTTTACTCTCCTATATAAAGAGAGTTCTCCCAAGCCAAATGACACACTACTATTTTCGACTTCTACCTCTTAGAGAGGAGAAAGAAAATTTCGGCCAAGGGGAGACAAGGGGAAAATCTTGGAGATTTTTCCGGTAGCATATCGGAAGGGTTCGAGTCGAGAATTCCTTCCACCGGGAATTGCTTGGATCACACGATCGGAAGACTGTGGTGCTCTTCACATCTTCACATTCATCCTTTGCGGTTCTTCAACTTGAATTTAGAGATTCAAGAGGTATGATCTACATCCCCCTTGTAGAATAGATCTAGTTGTTTTATTACGTATATATTATGATATACCCGGATTGGAATGGGGCCCTGTTCATCCATATTGGGCCTACAATCTTGGCCCATCAACACAGATAATGGGCTTCTACCTCCGCTGGCCGCTGCCACCAAGCTTCTTCTAGCCGCTAGCTACCAACCGGGGCCTATCCGCCAACAGTAAGCCGGATCATGTCCGCCAACAGTAAGCCGGACCCATTCTCTCCATGTGATTCCTACCTATATACTTAAGGCACAAACGAGTCCGCTGCTCGACCATACTTCTCGCTACTCGCTGCTCGCCATGCTTATCCAGCTGGCCAATCCAGCTGGCAACACTTTACAGCTGGCTAGGACACTTGTATTGCATGCATGCTTAACTTAGCTATATACTCTCAGTTGTCTTGTCGATGAACAGTAAACCGACTTACTTTTTAGCCTATATATATATGGGATCACATTGTAATAAGAGGGGATGGATTCTGACTCAAGCTTTAAGCTATAAATCTAATACAAGCAGAAACTCTGCCAACTTGTCGACTGATTAACTTGTTCATCTTATAAACTTGTTCTTACTCGCCACCCTAACCACACCGGAGAAATCATTCATATCAGCCTTATATCCTCAAGATAAACACTGTTACCGCAAATCTGGTGTTCCACGCAACATCAGTTGGCTCCGTTACCGGGAAAATCATTATCATTCAGCATTCGAGGGCTACTTACTCCACCACAAAGACGATTTCACGGTGTCTTAGACGAAGTCATCATCATCTACAGCCTGTCGGTCATCAAAGCTTTGAAATTTTTCTTTGGGATAATACAGCCCAGAATCCGCTGCTCTCCTCCTCTCAGCAACTTGCACGGAGAGGATCAGCAACTTCATTGCAAACTCACATTTGAGTCCATCTAAAATACCCAGGTTGGTTTACGCATCTCTTCGCCGGTTTCAGATCTTCGAGTAAAGAAAGTTTGGTCATCTTTTAGTTGCAAATAGCCTGGGAAATACAAACAGTTGTTACCTTATATTCCTAAGTCAGAAAAATACCCGCCCAAAAATCATAAGTCATGGCTGGCGGGAAAAACATGAACCCTGCAACACCGGCTAAGGCAGCCAATCAGGGACTGCCACGTGGAGCGAGCACGCCCCGTGGAGAGGCTAGCCGAAGGGTTATGTCAGATGGGGCAGATGTCAACCCTGCCCTCACAACCGACATGCGAGCATACATACGGGAAAGGACTAAAGCCCGTGAAATACACGAGGAAGCGGTTAGGAAAAGCAAGGGAAAAGGAATCGTGGGGACATCCAAACCAACTAACGAACAAGAAGCTATTTCAGCCGGGGGACCTTCCCCACAACAAGATACATATAAAATAGCTTTGCAAGCGCACATGGAATATGTTGAAGAAATGCGGGAGGGAAATGCACTACTCATTGCAGAAGGATTACCTCCTCGGTCAATCCGTAAATTCAACCCTCCTCAACCCGCACAAACCGAGATTCAGCCCACATTCATTCCTCCAAAAACGGTTCGACCACAGCGATCAGAAGTAGAGGAAAGTAGTCATGCAACCTCACATCCTAGAGAGGGTAGGAAATGCAGACTGTAGATCGGGGCCCGCGATTGACGATCGCGGTGCAGCCCAAAGATGCGACCAAGAACACTCAAGCAGTTCGCACCGCTTGGAAGGACAGAGGGACTCGGAAATTGAAGAAAGTTATGTTGCGCTCCCACCTCAACCCCAAATCGGAAGAGATAGGCATCATGAAAAAAACAGATAGAGGAATTACGTAGAAAGGAACAAAGGATGTTAAAACGGTTCCGATACATGGGAACAAGTGTGCTTCATCCCAAAGATACTCGAAGCGGCTCCAAGGGAGGAACTCACTATCCCAATTTCATAAACTACCACGGAGCAACAGATCCTCTGGATTGGCTATCCGCTTTTCAAAAAGAGTAATCGGTTTGTGTACTTCTAGCGATGATGCTTGGTGTATAGCATTTGTGGGATCAATGCAAGATCGGGCAAGATCATGGATCCGCAGTCTTCTCCTCCTGGATCGATTTTATCATGGGATGACCTGATCAACAAGTTTATAGCGAAATTCAAGTCAAGTAGGAGGACTAAAGACGCGATATCGACTGCATGAGGTCCGACAAGGCGACAGTGGAGGTACTCGCAGATTATTATGAGCGGTTTTACAAAGTGTATGAGCTAACCAGGTATAGCGAGATAACGTTGTCATGAGTAGTTTTGAAACAGGGTTGAAGCCGGGATACTTGAAGTCTTATTTCGCTTTGTCACCACCAAATGAACCTACAAGAGATGTTGAGTTCGACTAGGAAGTACATTGCAATCAAGGGAAACGAAGGAGCGTCTTCGCCCAACAAAGGCAAACAGAGGTGAGCGTAGCCCGCCAAGAGACACCAGCAGAGGGGCGGATAGGAAATCAAGAAACCTGAAAGATTTAAGGAAGAGCATTTCACGCCGCTCGAAACTTCCTATTCCCAAGTGTTGAATGAAATCGAGATTTAAATACCGAACCATACCCAATGGTTCCCGACACGCGCCGCGATGCATCCAAATTTTGTGGCTATCACAGGATAAGTGGTCACACTACCGATGAATGTATCCAATTCAAACGAGCAACAGAGAAGTTGCTCGCTCAAGGACACCATGATCACCTCAAACTTGATACCGGTGGTCCAGATAGAGGAATCAGCAAGCTCGCTCGACTCGATAGAACATTAGAATGATAACCGAGCCTCCCCACTAACAATCGATTAAGAATCGCATCGGCTCCATCAACAAACATGTGGAGAAGCCTCGTAGTTTTGCGAGGGAGTGAATGCCCTCTTGCCTTTACTCGAAGTGAGTTAGTGACTTCAACCAATACAGAGGATATGTGCCTTTGCATCTCAAAGTGGTCGCCAATCGGGCCTGTGTCAATAGAGTGATGGTTGATACAGAGCTTGCCGCGATATCCTATATTACAACCGCTTCAAAGAGTTGGGTTTCAGTGACTCTAATTTGAGACCGCATAATGGCACCCTTGAGGGTTTCACCAATCATAAGATACAGGTCAAGCGGGGCCATCGACCTCGATGTACTGAGATGGGAGATTATGCACCCTTTCGCACGGAAAAGGTGATGTTTTTAGTTGTCGATCTTCACCCAATTATAACATGATAATTGGAACACCCGCTTTAAAGTGATTTCAGGATGGTAGCTTCCATTCGCATCGGGCCGGGCAAAGTTTTATGTTGGGGACAGGATCGGAACGTCGATCGCTGAACTCGCTACCGTGTCCGACATACATACATGAGATGAGAACAGGGAATAAGAGGATTCGAATCGAACAGCCATATAACATGGAGAACATCGACATGATCGAGTCGTTGTTGATCCCGAGCTAGTCAAAGTAGAGTGTGAAACATTGCAAGTCGAGATGAGCCGATTTTACTTACGCGTAAGATGAGTTGATCGAGGTGGTCATCAATGATGAATATCCCGAGCAAAAGATAAAGATAGGGGCTCGACCGAGTCCTATTGAAAGGAAAAATTGATACAATTACTCAAAGAAAATTTGAGTGCCTTTGCTTGGGTGGTTACCGACACGCGTGGAGTCGAACCGCACGCCGCTCGCACCATCTTAACGTCGACCCTACTTTCAAGCCGATACAACAAATGAGCGCGCGGGCTTCAAAGCGTAAGGAGGCGGCGGTGAAAGTAGAGGTCGGAAAGCTTCTGCAAGCGAGAATCATAAAGGAGCTTGCCTACCCTACTTGGTTGGCAAATGTGGTTATGGTAAAGAAGCACAACGGCAAGTGGAGAATGTGCGTCGACTTCACGGACATCAACAAAGCATGTCCGAAGGATCCTTATCAGCTGCCACGAATTGACCGGTTAGTTGACTCTATTTCTGGCTTTGAGGTTTTAAGTTTCTTAGACGATATTCAGGTATCATCTGGCACGGATGGCCGAGTCCGACAAGGAAAAACGGCTTTGAGCGGCTGGAGGATTGTATTATTATGAAATGATGCCATTTGGGCTGAAGAATGCGGGTTCGACCTATCAGCGAATGGTCAACAGGGTCTTCAGTTCGCAGATAGGCAGAAATATGGAGGCTTACATAGATGACATGGTTGTTAAGTCCGCTGGGGACGGTCACGCTGTTGACCTTCAAGAAACTTTCAATAATGTCCGAAAACACTCGATGAAGTGAATCCGCCAAGTGTACTTTTTGGCGCCCAGCAGCAAATTTCGGGGTTTATGGTTAGTCGTCGTGGCATCGAGGCTAATCCAGAAAAAATTCAAGCTTTGATTGACATGAGAGAGCCTACTACCATCAAAGAAATACAGAGGCTCAATGGCCGCATCATTGCGCTAGGTCGCTTCATATCGAAATCAGATGAAAGGTGTCTCCCCTTCTTCAAAATTCTCAGAGGCGACAAAACTTTTTCATGGAACGCAGAGTGTTCACAGCATTTCAAGCTTTAAAAGAATATCTAGGAAACCACCCCTTTTGGTTAGCCCTATATAGGAGATGTGCTGTTTTTGTATTTAGCGGCTTCAGACCGGGCTGTTGCCGCCGTTCTTGTCAAGGAGGCCGGAACCCTCCAAAATCCCGTTTATTATGTAAGCAAGGCCCTCAGTCCGGTGGAGAGCCGCTATTTTAATATTGAAAAATTAGCCTACTCGCTTGTTATTGCTGCCCGCAAACTCAGGGCTTACTTTACCTCACACACGATAGTTGTCTTAACGGATAGTCCATTGCGTCAAATATTGCACAAACCGGACCTTTCTGGTCGACTTCTCAGATGGGCAATCGAAATCACTGAGTTCGACATACAATATCAACCCAGAAAAGCTATCAAGGGTCAAGCGCTGCCAGATTTTATTGTAGAGACAAGCTTTAGCTCTCCACAACCTTGTTCGCCATTACCCCATGAGCCTGCAGCGGCCAAGAATAGACCAGATCAATGTTGGCATTTATATGTGGATGGGGCATCTAACCGAAATGGTTGTGGGGCCGGAGTAATTTTGATGGAGCCCGGATCGACGGAGGAAATCGAAAAAGCTTTAAGGTTCGAATTCCCGGCCACGAATAATCAAGCTGAGTACGAAGCAGTTATAGCTGGGCTCAAACTGGCCAAGGAGCTAAATGTGGAAAATGTTGAAGTCTATTGCGATTCCCAACTCATCGTCAACCAAATCTCGGGGGACTATGACACACACTGTGGTATTCTCGAGAAATATGGTGAGATTGTTCGACGACTCAAAAACGGCTTCAAGTATTGCGAGTTCATCAGAATCCGGAGAGAGGACAACGAGCGAGCAGACTATCTCTCAAAATTATCACTCAAAGAAGAAATTGCAGACCCTTCAATTATGATAGAGTATCTAGCTATACCCGCCATTGAGGAAACACAAGTCATGGAAATCGATACACCAATACGACTATATGTTGGATCGATGAGATTCAGCTTTATATGTAAACAGCACCTTGCACGATGGAGCGGATAAAATCCACGCACTTAAGAAAAGAGCGCCGTGTATATCTTAAACAATGGAATACTCTACGTAAGGTCCGCAACAAGGCCTTTATTACGATGTGTTCGAGAGGAAGAAAGCAAGACAATCCTTATCGAACTTCACCAAGGAGTGTGTGGAGGTCACCCCGCTTAGTCGCTTCTTTGGCATGTAAGGTCATAACCAAGGGGTATTATTGGCCAACAATTCTTAAAGACTCAGAAAAATTGGTTCGAGAATGTCCAGAGTGTCGAAGCACGCGGACATCCCACGGATACCATCTGTTGAGCAGAGCATCGTGACCGCACCTTGGCCTTTCGACATGTGGGGCTCGATCTCATCGGACCATTTCCACCAGGAAGAGGCGGATGTAAAGTTATCATAGTAGCTGTGGATTATTTCACAAAGTGGATCAAGCAAAACCTATGGTTAAGATAACCGCAAAAGCGCGCAGTTATTTTTTACACGATCAAATTTTTTTCACGCTTTGGCATTCCACGGGCGGCAAGAGTATCGATCACGCCCACAATTCAGGAAAGACTTTTCGCACCTTTGTGAGGAATTCAAAGTTAAACACTGGCAGTCGTCCGTGGCTTATTCTCAAGGAAACAGCCAGGCTGAGGCCGGCAATAAACAAATAATCAAAATGCTTAAGAAAAGCGTAGATGACAAGGTAAGAGCAGGAGGGTGGGTCGACGAGCTGCCCGCCATACTATGGTCACTTCGCACCACGATCAGAACACCCACGGAGAAACACCTTTGCCCTTACCTATGGATCGAGGCTATGATTCCGATCGAAATGGCACTACCCAAAGATCGTGGTCGCGATTATACGAATCGAATAATCTTTTAAACAGCAGATCGACTTGGATCCGGTGGAGGAAAAAGAATAGCGACTTATCATCGATTAGCTTAACTACAAGCAAATCGCTAAACAACAACACGACAAGTTTAATCCGCGCCACTCATTTAAAGTCGGAGATTTCGTTCTTCGGAACAGAAAGGCCACGGGTATGGAGTCTGATAAAGGGAAGCTAACAGCAAATTGGGAAGGCCCTTATCAAGTCGCAAGAGAGATCAAGAAAGGGACTTATGTCCTCAAGAATCATCAAGGCTACGAGCTCAATAGACCTTGGCATGCGGACAACCTCAAAAGGTACTACATGTAATAAATCGGCTAGGGGTATAGCTATCCTCGCGTTTTACGACGTGAGTGGTTAGGCTTTCTTATTTTGCTTGTAATCTTTACTCATCTAGCGGGATGAGTCTAAATTAATAAAGCCCGATTTTACATCTCTTTTTTATATGCAAATTATTAAAAGTATGCATGGGTAAGAAAGAATTGTGCTCGAAAGGATTTTCAACAAAACTTCGGCTTTAACGCTGGCTCAACTTCCTAGCGAACAAGTTATTTCGAGATAAAGAGGGTCCGCACAAGATCGACCTAGAATCTTATCTAAAACAAGGGGACGGATGTTGTTATCGGCGGACTCAATTTGAGCAAAAGGCAAGCATACATAAAAACGGGCAGAAACAAACTTGTGAATAAAATTATAATTCGGACATTACAAAGACAAATGTGCGGACAAAAGTGCGTAAAAGGAAAAGAGTTATACATATACGAACACGTAATAATGTTTTACAAAACAGAGCCGTAAATCTAAGAACCCTCGGGCCGCATCTCTTCATTATGGACATTCTCTTCACGGAGAGAATGGTGCAAAGATCTCGACAAGATTGGTCTCCGACTCAAGAAGCTCGCCGACTTCTCACCAGGCCGCTCGATCTCGCCTTCTTCAGCGCTCTCTCTCGCTTCGGGCTGCTTAACACGCTCCCTTAGATTTGTCTCTATCACAAACAGAGCCACCCGGTCCAGGATCACACTCTGGGACATAGCGCCAAGCTCAACATCGAGAGAAGGGTATGCGGTCATGAAATTCTCTTAGATAATCGAGAAGAAGGATGGGTGAGAATCCATTCCTCTAAAACATCAAGGTCGTGGGTACTATCTTCATGAGCCAGACGCACCTCGCGATGTGATAAAACCCTTGGTCATATCCCATCATAAAGCCGTCATCGGGCGGTCTTGAAAGTGACCTTCAACACTCGAGCCTAGATCCTTCGGCTTGTTTTCGCAGATCCGCACACGCTTTTTGCTCGGCCTCCCAATGAGATTGAGCCTCGCCATTTTTTACCATCTCTTCCATAATGCGATCAACGGATTTACTCGCTCCACAAGATCGAGTTAACCCTATTTGCCTCAGCAAGCCGTGCTCTCGCTCGTTCTCCGCCTCCGCCTTAACCGCCCACGAAGACCGGACAATGACATCGCATTTGCGGCACCAAGAGCTTTACGGTTTTGGCTAGCTCTTTTCCGACATCGGCGCCTCGGCTATGGTATTTCTATAATCATTGACGAATCTGCGCCAAGCCGCATCAACCTAATGGAGGAAAATCAAAACAATGAAGTCAATATTGACTTGAGAAAAATAACAAATAAAAGAATAAAAACAAAAGCAAGAAGAAGGTTTACTATGCTCACCGTGGCGCCATATAAGCCCCACAAATCATCAATACTCCCGAGAAAGGCACGGCGGGATCGGTCCCGATCCGCCATAACAACCCTATCCGCTATACCGGGCCTATCTCCACTGGATGTCGCTAGGATACCCCATCTAAAATGCCTCAATAGGGGCACATCAACGATACCCCTTGCAATTCAGTGCGTGCTTTGGGCAGGTCGAGAGGTTGTTGCCGCGATAAACTCTTTATCCAACCAGCGGCGGGACAACCTCTAGGCCCAATAGAACTCCAACAAAGGCACCATTGTCTTCGTGGCCATAGACACAACCTCATCGGCCACAAGTTTGCCTTGATCTACGCCTTTTCCTTACCCTTATCGCCTCGGATCTTTTAATGGGAGGGACCTCTCCGCAAGCCGCTTTCATCTCCCGCGAGCTCAATCTCTTCAACAGAGCCCTCTTCTTATCACCAAAGAAAGCGGCTTTGTAAGAGTGGTCCGCTTCATAGTCTTGCCCACCGCGGTTTTCTATTATCAAGGCGGCCGGGATGATTTTGTGACCTTAGCTCCAGAGGCTCCGCCGCCGACGCCGCAGAATCGACCATGGGAAGGGCTGTCTTAATCCCTTTTAGTTCAGCCGCCCTTTTCACCTCGCCGACGGTCTTTTGCTTTGACAATTGGTCGCGATTTAACTAATCTATCCATGGTACTGCGGGGAACAAATATATATTAGCGACTGAGAACATATGAAAAGAAGCAAGAAGAATGCAAGTAAAAATCCTACTCGGTGCTCGTGATATTAGGATAACCGCCGCAGATTTCGTGACCGAGAAGGCATGAACCTCCCATGGTGACACTCGCCGTACCAATCGGGATGGGTCGGCAACAAGTCGACTACAACTAAAGGTTCGCCGACACCGCTCCGTGAAGTCCGCTTGTATAAGATAGGCTGAGCGACGCCAAGCAACAACCTCCGCTTAAATGCCCTAGCCTCGAGGCTCATTTTTACGGGTATAGCCTGTGTCGTCTTTCACTCGGAGATAAACTCATCATCGTCAAATTGGTTTTTATCTTATTTAAGTGATCGGTCTTGACCGAATTCTCCGCTAGCTTCTCAAACGGCCAGCCTACCGGGACTCTACCTTCATACATCTTTTGTCCCAATCCGCCACCTTGTCGGGAAGATCAAATAACAAGCGGGTCTACCATGACTCGATCGACTACGCGTTGGATTTGGCCGGCGCCGCTTCTTCCGGGAGAAACTATAAAAATATAAGAGCACCGGCATCGACGGTTCGCGCCCGCTCAACCCATCGATTATGATAAAGGACATGACCACGCGAACAACTCCCAAACTCAGTCGCAAGGCATCACCTTCATTTCTTCCATAAAAGTAACAAAAAATGGGTCAAAGGAGGTCTCGAGTCCGCCGCCGGATGATCATAATGCAACCACAGATAGTCTTCTTTGGTCTCGCCACAGTCCATGGCATGTTGGTCGCGCCCATACTAACAAAACGATAGTCCGCCGAAATATAAAGACGCGCCAACGCCAAGTATAATCTTCTCGATCCTTAAACTCCTCCATCGGGCTACAAGTTCACTATCCGCCCGCTTTTGCTCTGCGAGCTCATTTTCGACCGCAGCGGACCTTCTTTTGGCGCCCTCTTTTTTATGCGGGCTCGCTGGCGGCGGTTTTCTTCCGCACAACAATCTTTGGAGACTTTTTGGGCTTCTCCGATACCACAACGGTTTCCACGGCTTTTGATCTTGCCGCTACTTTTAGCGGCTCCAGTGTTTTAAAACTCTCTCCATCCTGGTGAGGAGATTGCTTAGTACCGTTTGGTCGTCATCTTCGACCTCGCCTCCGCAGTCGCTTTCACCAATAATCGCGACTGGGTCGATTCTATGTTAATGGATCCAGGGTTTGGATTTTCTTCCATCTCTCTCTCGTCACCGCTAGAGCTAGCTTCCTCCATGCTCACCTCCTCTCGACCCATAACCCGCCATGCCCTAGCCTCTTCGTCTGATTGTGTGTGCTCGATGACATTCTCGAAAAGAAAAGGGCAAGGTGGATCGGTTTATCACCCAGACATGGAAATCGGGTCGAGGTGAGAGCAATCACACCCCGACACCTCGCCTTCCACCTTCCTTAAACAGATACGAAATTCCCAAAAAACCCCAAACATCCGCCTCTAAAACCCCCAAGTTCTCAGAAATACCCTAAATTCAAAACCAGATAAACCCTAAAATGCATATTCAAAAGCATAGACACAAATACTTGAACAAATAGCAAGAAACCATAATCAAAGCATGCACATACGATGGTTCTTCTGAGAGAAAGAGCCATAAATTGCAGAAAAACATAAACGGTTTGGGCTCATGGCATTCATCAGAAAGAGGTAAAATTGCAGAGGCAAGAATCACAGCATTCATGAATTTTGTAAGAAGAATGGGAGAAATAAAAAGCATAATCGAATCGACAAACAATAAAAGAGTGAAATTTCGCACCTGATTGATAATGAAGGTGATAAAGTGTTGAGCTTTGACTGAAAAGAGCACTCGCCGGAATCTGCTTGCAATCGTCGGAATCGCCATAATCGCCGGAATTTCCTTGCTTTATCGCCGAGGGATTTATTAGAAGTGAAAGAGAGAAAAGCGTAAGTGTTGGGGTGACTCTCTATTTATAGAGGAGAATTGAGGGGAACGACGCTTGGGATTCAAAATTCAAATGTAATGATGACAGGAACGGTTACCGATTTTTCTCCACCAATCAGAGCAAAGGACGTTTCAGTTCCAACCGCCGTGTCAGAGCACGTGACTGATGTGACATTTCGTGTACCGATACATCCGTTTACACTTTCCAACCATTCAAATCTCTTCTGACGATCATCACTTCTCCGCGGAATAAGCGACTTCAGCGTATTACTATCTCCCAACATTATTTCAAGCAGCTAGCATCAATCAATGCCCGCTTTGGCTTACACAACAAAACACCTTTGATAGAGCGTTATCATTTATTCAAGCCCGATAGAACATTATCGGCGATCAAGCCTGTTCGCTACAAATGCACAGCACATAGCTAGTGGTTTTCACCAACACTGGTTCAAGCCCGATAGAGCAATATCGGCAAGCCTCTATCACGAGCGACTACAAAGGAGCTTCACCTAAAGTTCTTCTTCAAGTTCTACTCTCCGCCTTGACGGACACGCCAGGCACAGAGTAGGGGGCCATTGATATACCCGGATTGGAATGGGGCCCTGTTCATCCATATTG
This sequence comes from Gentiana macrophylla, assembly GCA_026214975.1. Taxonomy (NCBI): domain Eukaryota; kingdom Viridiplantae; phylum Streptophyta; class Magnoliopsida; order Gentianales; family Gentianaceae; genus Gentiana; species Gentiana macrophylla. Next base: position 17,507,012 of record CM047814.1, read on the forward strand.
GGCCTACAATCTTGGCCCATCAACACAGATAATGGGCTTCTACCTCCGCTGGCCGCTGCCACCAAGCTTCTTCTAGCCGCTAGCTACCAACCGGGGCCTATCCGCCAACAGTAAGCCGGATCATGTCCGCCAACAGTAAGCCGGACCCATTCTCTCCATGTGATTCCTACCTATATACTTAAGGCACAACGAGTCATTTGCTCGACCATACTTCTCGCTACTGGCCGCGCGCCATGCTTATCCGGTGGCCAATCCACCGGCAACACTTACTGGTGGCTAGGACACTTGTATTGCATGCATGCTTAACTTAGCTATATACTCTCAGTTGTCTTGTCGATGAACAGTAAACCGACTTACTTTTTAGCCTATATATATATGGGATCACATTGTAATAAGAGGGGATGGATTCTGACTCAAGCTTTAAGCTATAAATCTAATACAAGCAGAAACTCTGCCAACTTGTCGACTGATTGACTTGTTCATCTTATAAACTTGTTCTTACTCGCCACCCTAACCACACCGGAGAAATCATTCATATCAGCCTTATATCCTCAAGATAAACACTGTTACCGCAAATCTGGTGTTCCACGCAACATCATATTATAGATCTAGATCCCTTAAATCGCTTCCGCTGCGGATGATATTACTACCAATTACATCCAACAATTCACCCTACTGATAGGGTACGCAATTTCCAGACGACCAAACATGTATACTCCGCATGCTTCAATATCACACCCAATCACTACCGCATGATCGCCCCGTGGCTAGGGGAAACCTCAATAGTGTCAAAGCATGGCAATCCACACCGTGATGCCATGTAGACTCCGGTCCTAAGGATAATTACACAACTGCCACATAGTGTGACACTTAACCGTATAAGTGGGTCAGTCTAACGTACGCATTCTCTAATACACATCCACGTACAGTCCAAGTGTCTCTACACTTTGATAGACGAGACCTATCCATGCCCTTAAAGACATAAGACATCTAATACGTGCTAGTCTGTTTGTACTATCGATGTCCTGTTTAATAGTACATCAGCCTAGAGATATTTAAGTATCAAACTTATTAAAGTGATTAGAGATCTCATCAACCATAATCGCCTATCATGGTTTCTCTATCATAGTTTAATACTAAGGACGTTATCATATAACAATTCATAATTGGTTCTTTAAAAGAACATATGTATGACAACATAAAATCCATTTAATATATGTATAAACATAAAGGAATAGTAGAGAAATGATCCGACCTGGTCGGATCCGGTCCAAACCGATTGGGTTTAGGACACTATTCCAACATAAGGTAAGATGGGGTGGGTAGGGTAGAGTGGGGTGAGATAAGGTAGGATATGGTAGAGTAGGGCAGGATGGGGTAGTGGGTAGGGTAAGGTAAGATTGGGTGGTGGGTAGGGTGGGATGAGATATGGTAGGGTGTGATAGGGTTAGGTAGGAGGGTGGAAAGGTAGGTTGGGTGGCATGGTAATGTTAGGAAATCTACGCGGGAACGCAGCGGAATTTAAAATTTATTTCCTATTATCCCAAGATCGACTTCATTTAAGCAACACGCATAAAAGAAGTAGACAAGAGAATACATTGGTTGATCCAATTGGATCGACGCTTTGTCTATGGTTGTAGTTTCTACACGAAGCCGCCCAAGTGTTCGGCCTCTATCGTTGATCCACACGAACAGCCCGCCGGAATCCCATCATGGATTGCTACCAGAAAAATTCGGTTGCTAGACCGACATTTTCTCTCTAAAAATCTCTTAGGAAGCTCTCTATTTTCTAATAAATTAGAACTCTTCTAATTGTGATGATGCAAAGAGCTTGACACCCACCACATATTTATAGTGGTGTCTGCGCTTCTAGTAGTCTCAACTGATTGAGAGAAGCTTCCTAGTAGATTAGGGCAAAAGAAAACATTTTCCTGATAAAATAAGGAAAATATATTTGAATGATTTACCTCATTTAATTTAATATCTCATATTAAATATTTCCAAGATATTGTCAACATCTAATATTGATTATCTTTATCTTATTACCATATATCAATTTATACAAATCTATTAATATCTAATATTAATAAATGGTAAAACCATTAATTAAATTGCACAATCCAAGTGTAACTTAATTCACTTAACCTGCGCTCCATATGCCAATATTTTGGCATCCGGAATATTCTTAATTAATATAATGTTATGATTAGTTAATTAGCAAAATACATGTGTATCAATATACACACATGCGCCTCAAACATATACATTATATGTATATTTAATGAATTAACATAATTAATATCTTGTATTTAATTTATTCATAATAAACAATTACCACCATATTAATTTATCACTATAACACTTTATAGTCGAGATAAAATTTCCTTATTTGGTTATCACTATAACCGCATTTTAATCCGGCTAGATGTTCTTATGTGTGTGACCCGATAGGCTTCCGAAAGTGTTGGCGTGAGCACAAAGTGCAATTACTTAAAATGCCCTTCATACCTAACGATCATGGATAGCGTCAGCAACACGCCCACGACTCCCAATCATCGGAAGAGTCAAATGCAATGACTATTACCTTTCACGTGAAACGGTTACCGTGTAAATAAAATCCTATCGTTGTTACAATATTCATCTTGCGTAAAGACGTCGAGTGTTTAACATCAACGACCGTATCTTATAATCTGGATATCCTATTATCTTGAAGTAACATATTACTTCCGCTTTGCAAAGACTCACGAGAATAAGACATTCCTTATAAGAAGGCCCTTTCAGATATTTACTCCTAATCATAGGATACACGATTTCCGGACGAGCAACATGAATCCTACGCACGCTTCAGTATCACACTCAATCACTACCGCATGATCGTCCCATGGCTAGGGGAAATCTCAATTGTGTCAAAGTATGACAATCCACACCGTGATGTCATGAAGACCCCTGTCTTAGGATAATTACAACTGCCATATAGTGCGGCACTTAATAAAGTAAGTGGGTCAGTCTAACGTACGCATTCTTTAATGCACATCCACGTACAGTCCAAGTGTCTCCACACTTCGATAAACGAGATCTATCCCTATCTTCAAAAGACAGAAGACATCTAATACATGCTAGTCTAATCTTACTATTAATGTCCCATTTAATAGCACATACGACTAGAGACATTTAAGTATCAAACCTTTAAAGTGAGTCGAAATCTTATCAACCATAATCACCATTATGATTTCTCTTCATGATTTGACACTAGGGACGTTATCATATATACCATCACAAATTGGTTCATATAGATAAAATGTAATATATAATATCATAAAAGCCATTTATCATATGTATAAGCATAAAGAAATAGTAGAAATGATCCGACCCGGTCGGATCTGATCCAACCCGATTGGGTTTAGGACACTATTTCAACAATCTCCTACTTGGCCTAAAGCCAATTACTCGTACACACAAGACCAAGTTGTAACACAATAATCTCATGCAATACTCGCAACCAACCTTAAGCGTGAACGGATCACTATCCGTGAGGACTCAGACTATCTTCATATAATGCTCCAAATGATCAAGTTAAAAGGAACCGTCTCAACACATACATGAATCTCTAATTGAGACCTTGGTCCTTGCTTCAAGCAATGAATCCACTACTATATCGGCTATATAGTAAAGATGGAAGAACCGTACAAAGGTTCAGAATGAACCTCATAGATCCATGTACTGCTCTCATTTGTGCCTCTAAGGAAAATAATGTGTTTTGGCCTGGGTTGTAGAATCCACATTGATCTCTAGCTAAGAACATTTCCACTCAACTGTATCACTTAATCAAGGTATTTCTGCAAACCCTGCATCAGATCTCCACTATCTTCATAAGACTTAGGGTATACATCTGCATATCTACGTTTATTTGATTCCAAGTTTCAATAAACTAGGAACACATCCTTAACACATTTAAGGATATTCTCGACATATACCAGAATCACTTTCATACTTACTCATAACTCTTCATGAAGTATGAACATCCGGTTTAACTCACAACACTTATGATGGACCCTATTGTAGAAGCAAATGGAACCTTTAATAAGTATCATCTTTCACCTTGTTCTTGAGGACTGACGTCCTATCATAGATAGATCCCGAGAATACCGGCTAGCGGTATATCCTGCTATGATCTATACTAAACTCTTTTAGCATCCCATCTATAAGGGTGAACTGTGATAATTAAGCAGCTTCTAAATCTATCACTATAGATTTTATTTCCAAAATAAGAACTACCATTCCAAGAACTTTCATAATGACCTTGAACTACCAAACATTAATTGACCGTGACATGTGGTGTTGATTTTGAGAAGGATATCCAATACCTTGCTCGAGAACTATGACACTCCCACTAACCCTTCTCACAAGATAAGGCATATCTTTCCTCTTGATGAAATCAAACTCTTTTGATTTATCTATGCAAGGAATTTATATAAGGGAACTTGTTTGAGACCATAAATGGATCTCATAAGCTTACATATCACGTTATCGTCTATGAACATGAAGCCATTGGCCCAACGTTTTCAACACTATCATATAGCCATGATATGTAGCTATAAGAAGCACTATCTCGAATAGACTTAAGCATAGCTAACAATAAGAAAGTAATATCAAGGTTTACACCCGTAGCCTTCACCATCAACTTAGCATTAATCGGTAACAAAGACTCGCTACACCATTTAGGGACATTCCCTTCGTAAGACATACTAGGTTTATAACCCGGTTGTCACACATGGAATGTGCTTGCCTTACACTATGGCTCCTAGTCATATCTCTTAATATTGCCTTTCAAGCATTCCTACATAAGTCATGAGATCTTCATACTTCAAGATGAACATACCAGAGCCTTTCAAAGTGTGGTCATCTGCAGACTTACAAAGTACTTGTGTGCACTGAATAGAGTATTATACCTCATCGCTATGCGGCGCCTGCTCATGTTCAATTGGTTGAATATATCTTTGTGATTCTCAAACTCTTTTGAGATTTCAATTTACTCCCACTGTTTCTTATGGAATATACACTTCCTATAGAAGACAACATGTTTGAAGACAAACATTTTGCTCCGCAGGTAAGTAAATGATATCTAGCGTACTCGCCAAGATATTCTACAAAGTTGCACATGTCATCACAGGCTCCAAGCCTATCAGACAATGCCTGTTTGCTAGAAGCACAACAACCCTAAATCATCGGTTAAGATGGATTTCATGTCATCGTCATCCATATCTGATATGGAATTCATTCAACCTTTATTGAGTTTATTCTTTGGAACTCGGTTAAGTATATGTTTTAGATAAGGCACTATCCCAAAACAGGTAAGGGATACTCTGTATGGCTTACTTCGCATCTTTATCGTATAAAGTGCTATTTCTATTTTAGAAACAAAATCTAACTGCGTATCCTAAAAATGGTATCCTTCAAGGGAGAATCTGATTCCCTTTCAGACAACTTCTGAAACACCCTTTAGGTATTAATTGCTTCAATCCAATTGAAGATTAATTCCTAAGTAGTTCATCAATCTCATATTCGTACTAGCTCGAACTATTCGGGCTTTCCGAATTGTTGTACTTCACTAAGAACATTCAACTATTTCTAAAAATAGTCACAGAGACTAATAAAAAATTATTTATGGCATTAATTGTCATAAGCCAACAAACATCGGTATGTTTAGGCTTTAAACAATGTTCTAGATTTTATAACCTTTTAGAAAAAGGTATTTTAGTCATCTTCGGATAAGATACGTATTACCGGATGATTCATAATCACATGGTTGGACATCATCGTAATGATATTTGATTTCACGCTTTCTCTTCCAGAGAGTCTACATCTAGAACAACCACAAATATCAAGGATAACAACCATTCAATCATTTGGTTGAGATTTCATCACTTATATCGACTATATAGCGATCGTAATCAGCATGTTAGATTCAAATGACCGCTCAACTTTATCGGAGTAACATTTATTCCTTACAATTGAATATGTCTACTAAGTCCTAACAAACAACCGAACTCATGTTCTTCATAAGAACAAGAACACAATAACATTTATTTAGTTCCTTAATCAGTTTATTAGATTCAGAATACAATACCGCAAATATTGCAACGTTTGCTCCACTTTCGTATCTTAGCGTATTTTGTTTTTAATCCTTCTAATTTAATCATACTCGTAAGATATTATATATATCTAAGAGTTGACTTAAACTTAGATAGATTTATCTCAACACTCTTGCCTAAAATAGAGACTTCGATAAGATCTCTTAATTTAAACACATGCCCTAACTTTCCTTTTAATCCCTTAAGTACTTGTAAATACTTCTTAATTAGTCTTTATAAGACTTAAGAAAAATCACAAGAGCTATGTCTTCAATTTCCTTTCATAAAGAAAATCCAATGTTTATTAGATAGTTTATTTAGCCTTTTGAATTATATTCAAAACATGAACTATTTAATTAACCTTCAAACAACGATTAAAGAAATAAGCCGATACTTAAATCTTACAATTTTGAAAACAACTTCTCCAAAATTCGATGTGGTCATTCTTATCCAACGTTTGAATTAATTGTCATTGTATGACAGAATGATCATACTGGATCATATCCAATACATGATTAATTCGTTGAAACTTATTTCAAGTGATTTAATCATATCATAAGGTCCCGTTTTCATTAATAATTAAAGTCTTGGAGCACTCCATCAAATATGTAGTCTCCTTGTCTCTAACTACTATAACGAGGTTGCTCGTGTCATTGCTTATTTTAAAAGGATTAAAATTACTTGACCATACTTTGAGAACGTTTCTCAAAAGATAATGATCATAATTTAGTTTT